>VUQG01015014.1:0-13003 GCA_015106755.1 Etia nguti
ATATTTCATTTTCTTATCGTTGCCTAACGTTATACCGGTATTACCGTGAACGGTATAATATTGCCCAGCCCTACTGATGACCTACGTAAAGTCTTTGTTGTTATATATAGTGGATTTCACTATCTAATGTTTTGAACATTAACCAATTCTTTTAGACTGAAAAGTAGTTTCTATGAGGCATCCTTCCAGATCTTAGCTACACTCAAAGAGCCTAGACAGACTGCACAGGGCTGAGCTTTGGTCATGAAAAGGAAGAATGAGAAAGTGTTTTCCGTCACACTGTGTGATTCCTAACTTCTGTCTGGACTTGGACAATGGAAACACTATTAGGGGTTAAAGGGGTGTTAGAGGGAGGGCCAGCTGAAGGCTGAAGCTCTGTGACTGAGCAAGTCACTATATTCTGTCTTGCTCTGGTTGCCCCATGCTGGTGGTGGGGGTGGGAAGAGGTCAGGATGCACAGGATGCCAGTTGTGATGATTAATCTGTGGATAAGAGGATCTGCATCAGCACAGCCCGTTTAAATCCAGACGGTCAAACAGGCAAGCAGACTTCAAATTAGCCACTAATCAACTTAGGGTGGAACCAACAGACTCTCAGCAGGGACTGCTGCATGGTAATGCTACTGAACAGAGCCTCTGATTTGAAGATGTATTTAACAATTTATAGAAAATTCTAATTTAGTATTGAGTTTTGCATTGCCACAGTAAACTTAATGTTAGTAGATTGCTGCTTTCAGTCAGTGGCTGGTAGTTATGTTAAAGCTTTGAAATGTTGAGTATTGTTGCAACTATAGTCCCACATAAGTGCTTTGGCAGCTGCCATTTAAAAAAATTTTTCGGAGCCACATGTGACCATGAATGAAAGAGTGGAGTGCCAAATTTATCAAACTGCATCCATAAACCTATATGGCTACAGTGTACGGTGTAGCTGCTGGTGGGTACTAAATAACAGACTAATGAAACTGAAAATTTTCACTCACCAAAACAGAAGTACAAATGTGGATGGTCTGTACCTCAAAGCAGGCCTTAATATCGGTCAGTTAATTTCATTTAAAGGCACCAACATCACAAACACTTTCGAGAGGTCCAGTAAATCAAAGCAGCCACAACTCTGTTATTCAGATGGATGAGTTGTAAAAAACGTTCAGCCTACCACTTTAGTTATAAACTAGTAAATATATAAATGGATGAAAATATGTGTTGTTGTTGTTGTTTTTCTTTTTTTTGTTTTGTTTTGTTAATACTGTAACATGGGACTGACATGGGAGTTGCTGTGGCTGGACCCCTAATTGGGTCCATTAGATGAACTGCATTTTTTTTTTTTTTGCCACCTTTACCTTAGCTTTGGTTTTCAGCCCCTCCTGTTTTTTCTAAATGTGCATCAGATAAGCATTTCAGTGTGTTTCATGTACAGACAGATTAATGTAGATTGAGCCTTTCTCCTCTGTTCTTCCTGTTTGCAGATAAAGAAACTTCATGTCCCAGGAATCCCTGTGAAATTGAGCACTTCCTCTTAAGTGTGTTCCCTTTCCCATTCTCTCTCTCTCTGGTTGGTTGGATGAGTCCCAAACAGCGACACAACTGATTGGGTGCTGAGCCAGACCGGGTAGCCAACGGGAAGCTAGGTGAGGCTTTCATTTGTTTGTTTATTATAATTTAAAAACAAAAAACAATTTATTTTATTAAGTTTAGTTTTATACAGTACCCCACACATGTGTGGGAATTATAGAAAGCTTGACTTAATGAAGAAACCAGTCTGGCATATGAGACAATTTATAGCAAGCTAAATCTGAAAGTGATAATTTCATACAGCTTTGAAAATGTTAGTGCTGTTATTTTTTTATTCTAGTAACTAGTGTTTTGGCTCTGTTTCTACGTTATTATCAAGAGATTCTTTAAATGTCTTTCAAGAAAATGAGAAACCCCTGCATGTTTGCTTATGGTTATGTTTCATCTTATATTTATATCTATATTTTTATTGCAAATTTGACTCCATTGTAATTCAACCCAATAAATGAGACCTGCCCCGAAGCTCTGTGACAGTCTGTGAAGTAATTTCTGTATAAAGGATACAGAAAATTTTTTTTTTTTGAGGGAGATTCAAAGATCATTGGGTTTATGCTCAGCCTTGAGTACCTTGCCTCAGTGCCTCCTCTCTGCTCCCTGAGCAATCTGTGTGCACTTCCAGCACACAGATTGCACATGAAGTCCACATAACAGACACCAAAAAAGTGATGTAGCTTCAGATGGTATTTCACTTAGTGACATCATTTTCAAGTAAGGAAGCTAACTGGTGTTGAAAAATGCTGATATGAATGAATGGCAAATTGATACAAACCCCCAAAGGTGATATACCTGGCAAGTAAGTTTGTTGTTACCCCCTATTGGTACAAATTAAAACATGATCAGGATCATGTTGCTTGGGTAAATTACAGCTAGCTGGCCAACAAAATCACATTTAATAGCAAGTGCTAACACTTTTAATTGTATCTAATAATAAATAAAGAAACCGTACAAATCAGATCTGTTTAATCATTAGTACAGTAATAGCTAACACGGGGGGTGGTTAGCTAGCTAAATGTAGCTAAAAGTTATGCAACATGTCTGCAGGATTGGTTGCTTCATTACATCAGTGTTTGTCACTCTACTGATACAGGTCCACAACATGTGGGTCACTGTATAAAACTAAAGATAAGAATTAAAATTAATAAATTAATACATTGTTTTAAAAAAGTCACAGTACCACGAAACCTACCTTCCAAACAGTAACAATGCAGGGCAGGGTTGAGCATCTTTCATCTCCGTTTTGACTGATGCTTGCTTGCAAATAACTGACAGCTGTGAGTGTCAGTAAAAAGATTTCTGTATATTTTTGTTGCTTTAGGCTAGCCATCATGGCCGATGTGGACCCAGACACCCTGCTGGAGTGGCTGCAGATGGGTCAGGGCGATGAGCGTGACATGCAACTCATTGCTCTGGAGCAACTCTGCATGCTACTGCTCATGTCAGATAACGTCGACCGCTGCTTTGAGACGTGAGTTTGTGTATTTGTCTCACAAGCATTCAGGTGGTGGTCATGATTTCAGAATTCAGCAATCTTTCTTCCTCACCGTCATCCCTCTCTTATCTGCCAGATGTCCTCCTCGGACGTTCCTTCCAGCGCTCTGTAAGATCTTCTTGGATGAGAGTGCTCCAGATAATGTGCTGGAGGTTACGGCCCGAGCGATAACCTACTACCTGGACGTGTCGGCAGAATGTACCCGCAGGATTGTGGGAGTGGATGGGGCCATCAAGGCGCTGTGTAATCGACTGGTGGTAGTGGAGTTGAACAACAGGACCAGCAGAGACCTAGCTGAGCAGTGTGTCAAGGTAGGAGACAACTGACCATAAGAGAGAGACCCATTTCATTTGTCTGATCCGTTTCTTGTCTTATGGTGGTTGTTGACAGCTTTTAAACATAAGCAAAAAGGCTCAGTCCTGCTTGCTTTGCTGGGCTTTCAAATAAATCCTCAAATTTGGAACGTACTTTTTTTATATAAGGGGAGGTCTTGTGATCTGACATGACATCTGTCACAGATTGAAAGTCCATATGTGAAGGAAAGTTGTGTACATAGTTGCTCATGTAATATAGTAATGTATTAACATTTGGAACAATAATTGAAGTCAGATAATTTCTTAGAAAGAGGGGACTCTGTAACTGACCAGATTACACCACCTCACTCCACCACTAAAATGTTGTATCAAGATATGAATTGACTGAAAGTATATGTTCTGTTATAGTTCTAACACACTGCCCTGGCCCATCAGAACAGGGTAGTATCAGTTACATGCAGCTGATCCCACTGCTGTACAGGAGAACCAGACATGGTGCACAACATGTGGCTAGCTGTTACATATATAACTACAAACTTTGTGATTGATGATAGTAACTTGATTACTGCCTTCGCAGCAGTCTCATGGCAGTTGATGTGAAATATTTACAACCTTTAATCTATTGAACTAAATTACAATTTCATGTTTTCCTACTGGGTTGACTGTCAACATGCATTTCAGTGTCTGCAGCTGTTTCCTGCACAAACTTGTCACAAATGTTCTCAAAACATTGGGCTATGTGGCACGCATGCGATTTTTACACTTTAAGCAGCATGATAGTAGAGCAGGTAAAATTAAAATGAAAATTAAAAGGGAAAATTATAATACTAATACAAAAAAGTCAAATACTTGAGTATTTAAAACTTAAGAGGGGTTTAGTTTTAGTTTTCTTTTCCCTCAATGAAGTCTAATCAGAGAGGAGGGCATCTCGCTGATCTGTTACTGTGTTATCGTCCTGAACGGAAAGCTAACACATGAGATGCACTTTTGATCAGCTCAGGCTGCTTCTCTGTTTGGGTGGGGTTTTTTGGGGTTTGGAGGCAGAACTATGCCATAGACATGAGATAACAACCATGTGCTGCCAGATGTTTATTAATAGACTTCCCAGGACAGTGGTGTTTATTCAGGCCTTACTTTGTCACCAGTCTGATGTGTTAGATCAGACTTGTGCTAGAGGCCCAGAGGGGTTCTTTATCCACTAGATTTTCTGTTGGTATTAAATGGTATTGAATATCACTTTTTGATCTTTTGACAAAAGGCAGAAATGTGAATTAGTGAGGCTGATGAGAGATCAGTCTCTATGTTGAGTGCTTTAAATAAATCATTGACTCACCCAAAAATATTATCTAATGACATAGTTTGGAGAAGACTGTGATTCAGGTAGACCAAGAACTGGAGTTACGTATTCCTTCTCTAGTTTGAACATATGTTTCCGTGTTTCTTCAGGTGCTGGAGTTGATCTGTACCAGAGAGTCTGGCGCAGTGTTTGAGGCAGGCGGGCTGAACTGTGTGCTGAGTTTCATCCGAGACAGTGGTCATCTTGTTCATAAAGACACTCTGCACTCAGCCATGGCCGTTGTGTCCCGCCTTTGCAGCAAGATGGAGCCCCAGGACTCTTCTCTGGAGACCTGTGTCGAGTCTCTGTCTAGCCTCCTCAAACATGAAGACCACCAGGTAACTATATAAAAGGGGTTGCATCCAGTTCATGCACCTTTCTGATTACTATTCAAAGATGGAGTACAATTATACACGGTACGAGAGAGACTTTGAAATAGTTGCTGCCCTCCCTTCTTATTTGTGTTATTTACCGCTTTTCCTAAACTGAGGGTGGTCCTAAAGGGGATGGAGCTAAAACTGTTTCTTTCTACTAAATGGAAGGGCTGGACCAAGTGTTGAGATAACTGAAGTTTCAGAGTTTAGATTGTCTCTTTCTGTATGATTAGAAATTACAATGAAAGATGAGGTTTTTGTTCTCTCCTATTTCTGTAACAACTCCTAGCTGCAACACAGAGACTACAGCTTTGTGCCTATGAGAAATATGATTTAAAGAAACAAGCAGTGGGACTTTTAGCAGCTAAGAAAATTTTAGTGCTTAATAACTCAAATTTCCCTTTATAAGCTGATTAAAGAGGGAAAAAATTGTGAAAAGTATCGCTAGATCTTTAACCTTGTTCAAGCTGAATATGCTATAACTCAAAACTCTCCTCTCCTGCAGGTGTCAGACGGTGCTTTGCGCTGCTTTGCCTCATTGGCTGACCGGTTCACACGTCGTGGTGTAGACCCTGCCCCTTTAGCCAAACATGGCCTGACAGAGGAGCTGCTGTCCCGCATGGCAGCTGCTGGAGGGACAGTGTCAGGCCCCGCCTCTTCCTGCAAACCAGGCCGGCCTTCAGCAGGTGCAGGCCCCTCGGCTTCTGACTCAAAATTGAGCAACCAGGTGTCTACCATTGTCAGCCTGCTGTCCACACTCTGCAGGGGGTCTCCGCTAGTGACACATGTAGGTCATCACACCTTGAGTGAAAATGTATTTATTACTTTAGTAAGTAAGAAGTCGGATCAACATTAACTGTTCTCTTTCTGGGTGTCCAGGACTTGTTGCGTTCAGCACTGCCCGATTCGATGGAGTCAGCACTGGGAGGAGATGAGCGCTGTGTACTGGACACCATGCGGCTGGTTGACCTCCTGCTGGTGCTCCTGTTTGAGGGGCGGAAAGCACTGCCAAAGTCCACAGCGGGCTCGACGGGTAGGATCCCAGGGCTGCGACGTCTGGACAGTTCTGGGGAGAGATCACACCGACAGCTCATCGACTGTATCCGCAGCAAGGACACAGATGCTCTGATAGATGCCATTGACACCGGAGGTGATGATGCAAACTAATAAATACTACAGAAGCCATGAGCCTGAGTGTTGATAGTTTGGAAAAATTTCATCATACTTCCTTGTAACTTTGTAGTCATATCAGCTAGACACTTATATATTTGGATATGCATTACAAAATAAATAACAGAACTTGATTTTAATGAAATCAGGTAGAAAACGGGTGGTGTTTTACTGAAAGTTTTTTTTTGTGTTATGGGTAATAATGGAGTGTTGTTTTGTAGCATTTGAGGTGAACTTTATGGATGATGTCGGACAGACGCTGCTCAACTGGGCTTCAGCTTTTGGCACGCAAGAAATGGTAACGATAAGACTTGCCATTTAATCTGGTCTAAATTTACTGAAGATCATCTAACTGACAATTATATCAGTTTTTCAGTTTTTTATTATTACAAATTGTTATTCGTGCATTATTTAATTTCAGTTTCACCAACTGTCTACTGTCCTAGGTTGAGTTTCTTTGTGAGAGGGGAGCAGATGTCAATAGAGGTCAGAGGTCATCCTCACTGCACTATGCTGCCTGTTTTGGACGCCCACAAGTAGCCAAGGTAACACACGAAGGCTCACAAGGATGAAATGCACGTTTAGTCCTGCAGTAGTCCAGTTTTCTGAAACATTTTTTTTCTAGTTGTCTGGAGTAATGTGTTTTGCTGACTGATTTTCTGCATTGCTTCCTTTGCAGACTCTCCTGCGTCATGGGGCCAACCCTGACCTGAGGGATGAGGATGGAAAAACACCTCTGGACAAGGCTAGGGAGAGGGGACACAGTGAAGTTGTAGCTATACTGCAGTCTCCTGGTAAGTAAACCATGACTAAACAAGACCACTACTGCTATTGCTGCTTCAGCTGCTATATCACTTCATTGTAACGTGCATTTTCTGTCTCTGACTTGTGTTAACTTTGCACTTTTGCCTTTCTTATGCCAAAAAGTGAAGTTTCCTTGCAACGTCTCCAAAAAAATTTGAAATTAACTCAATTAACCAGGCCCTTTGCCCTGACAGTAGATGTGCTTTATACTTGTCTGCACTTGGTTTTGCTGACAAAGAGTGATGCAGTAATGTTGATCGGTCTCGAAAGTCAAACCATCTGTGTGTTTCAGGAGACTGGATGTGTCCAGTGAACAAGAGTGATGACAAGAAGAAGAAAGATGTTAACAAAGAGGAGGAGGAGGGCATTGAACCCAAAGGAGACCCAGAGATGGCTCCTATCTACCTAAAGAGACTTCTGCCTGTTTTTGCACAAACATTTCAGCATACCATGCTGCCTTCTATTAGGTACAGTGTCTAAGCACTCTGCAGCAGCCATTCATTCACCTTAATCTATCATTGTTTACTGGGCTACATCAGATAAACTGTAAATATTGTTGAATTTACATGAGTCGATTAAATCATATTACATTGATTCAGAACAGAAAGAACACAAACTTCACTACTATGTCCAGTGCTAATCTTAATTTAAGGAGAAGAGGTGGACATAAAAGGAACTGCTCTCTATAATTAAAACCAGGCTGTGAGTTCTCACTAGAAAAATGAAGTTGCATGTTTCTATTTTGATGGTTTTCAGGAAAGCTAGTCTGGCTTTGATCAGGAAAATGGTTCACTATAGCAGCGAAGTGCTGCTAAAGGAGGTGTGTGACAGTGAGGTGGGGCATAACTTGCCCACGGTGCTGGTGGAGATCACAGCTACTGTCCTCGATCAAGAGGTACAAACACTCAAATACACAGACACAGACATGCTTTTGGGTCTTATTTGTCAAACCTTCCAAAACCTAGAATCGAGGCAGGACATACCTAGCTTGAATAGATCAAATTTTAGCCCAACAGAGAGAGAACACTAGCTTCAGCAGATGCTTAATATGCCATTAATTAATTTGAATTATTAAAACGCTACCGTGTATATACTAAAGGCCAAAAGGTGATGACCACACTGACTTTGCATGGTTTTGGGCGCCTTAATGCCACAGCACAGTGATCCATTGGTTAGCATTTTTCCTTCAGCTGATTAAGGCTGTGTGAATTTCCTCGACAAAGCTGGGCTACCTCCCACAGTTTAAATACATGCTACGTTAACTTGCTCTAAGTTTTTAATCCTTTTCTTTCGGCTACACCATAGATCTGGGGGTTATTTCTTCTATCACAGTTCTTCACTATTTTATAAAGTAGTGTCAGATTTTTGAGCGGTGTGTTATGGTTAATGCAACTTCTTCTCTACACTAGACAGCCTTAAGCATCTGAGGTTTCTTTGTATTCACTTTTTTGTGACTTATTTTTGTTTTTCCTCCTTTAATATTTGATTTAACATAATTTCAGTGCAATTTATAATTATTATAAGTACTTCTCCAAAATTGGCTACAAGCTCACCTCTTTCAGTCATCTCACTGTAACATTACCAAGATTTCGATTTTTATAAAAAGTATAATTATATTCCAAATGCGGAGGCACGTGTCTTCTCACACATCTACAATATATATGATTTGTCTGTCCTTTAGCTTTAATTCCTGCCATCAGAGAGAAATTGGACACTTTTTTTTTTATTCCAACACTGCAGTCACATAAACTTCAATTTTAGGAAAAAAGAGATGCAAAGATGTGTAACACAGGGATGATAAAGACTAAGGAACCACTTTAATGCTGTTGACCACAAGACATGATGTTTTATCTGAGGTTGATCTTCTAAAAAGAAAAATACATTCTTTACCAAGATGTCGTGTGACATTCTAAGCATGCCTACACACTGCATGTATTTTAGCCAGACACATACGTCCTCATTTTTTTTCTTCTTTTAAGTAGGGATATGATAACAAAATGTTTTTTCTTTCTCCCTCCCTGTGTCAGGATGATGACGACGGTCACCTTCTGGCTCTGCAGATCATAAGGGATCTGGTGGATAAGGGTGGAGATGTTTTCCTTGACCAGCTGGCTCGACTGGGCGTCATCAACAAGGTGTCAACTTTGGCTGGACCAGCGTCTGATGATGAGAACGAGGATGAAGCAAAGCCTGAGAAGGTATATAATGAGAGGACGATGAGATGAAGCTTAAGATTTAGTCTTCAGTATGTGTATATCATAAACATATATTTTTCTCGCAGGAGGAAGAGGTGCAGGAGGATGCTAGGGAGATCCAGCAGGGGAAGCCATACCACTGGAGGGACTGGTCCATCATCAGAGGCAGGGACTGTCTCTACATCTGGTCTGATGCTGCTGCCCTTGAGCTCTCCAATGGCTCCAACGGCTGGTTCAGGTTCATCCTGGATGGGAAGCTAGCCACCATGTACTCCAGTGGGAGTCCAGAAGGGGGATCAGACAGCTCCGGTATGAGTTAACATGCTCATAATGCACTTGCATATCTGTCATTTTGTTCTGCTGACAATGGTCCATGTCTTTTGGCCTGCAGAGTCTCGCAGCGAGTTCTTGGAGAAGCTACAGCGGGCACGGAGTCAGGTGAAACCAGTAACAGCCAGTCAACCCATCCTGTCTAGTGTTGGCCCCACCAAGCTGACCGTAGGGAACTGGTCTCTGACCTGCCTGAAGGATGGAGAGATTGCTATCCATAACTCAGATGGGCAGCAGGCCACCATCCTGAAGGAAGACCTGCCCGGCTTCGTCTTTGAGTCTAACAGAGGAACCAAGCACTCTTTCACAGCAGAAACATCCCTGGGTGAGTCTCAATGTCTAATAATCAAAATGTGTACAGGTAAGCTATCAAACAAAGGAAAACATTCTTCCAGTTGAATTTTACCAAACAGTACAAACATGTGTTCAGCAGCGGTGTTAAATGTCTCATTTTCGTGTGTGTCTGTGTGTGTGTGCGCACGTGACCGAGTAGGCTCAGAGTTTGTGACTGGTTGGACGGGAAAGCGAGGCAGGAAGTTGAAGTCAAAGCTGGAGAAGACAAAGCAGAAGGTGAAGAGTATGGCAAGAGAGCTATATGACGATCACTTCAAAGCTGTAGAAAGCATGCCCAGAGGAGTGGTGGTTACTCTCCGGAACATTTCAACACAGCTGGAGTCTGCTTGGGAGCTGCACACCAACAGACAGGTACACAAGTACACACATTAGTAGACAGGCTGTCATTGGATTGCAGTAATAAACAGCAATGTAAATGCTTACATGCTTATGACTTTTATTGTTAACAGTGTATTGAAGGGGAGAACACATGGAGGGACCTGATGAAAACGGCTCTGGAGAACCTGATCGTAGTTTTGAAGGATGAAAACACGATTTCTCCATATGAGATGTGTAGCAGTGGCTTGGTCCAGGCTCTGTTTACAGTCCTTAACAATGTGAGCTAATTCTAAATCTCTGATTATTTGTTCTTTATTGAAATATTCTAAGGTACTGGTTTTCAAATAAAGGCCTTAATTAGTTTATTATTTACAAGTAAATACTTGATACTGCGTATCTACTTCTTGTGTGGGTCCAGTTACAGTTGATGTGGCTGAATGGGAGATTGACAGCATGGATGTGTAGATGACAGATCTGTATTAGTTGCATGGTGCATGGTTGCATGTACTAGAAAGCTGTACCTAATAAAGTGACATAGTGTAAACAGCAGTAAGTGTATACTGATAATGCCGGTGTTGGACATGGTGTTTCTTGAAGAGGTCTGTATAGCTGGCATTGAAACTTGAAAGCCTCAACAGTCTGTGCCTTTTATTAATAGTTCATTAGAATATAGTGTACATCATATATTCATCTCTTACCATGGCACTGTCCTTAAAGATGAAAATTTGACGTAATGTCTTATGCCTCTGTGCAGAGTGTGGAACTGGACCTGAAACATGATTGTAAGCCTTTAATGGAAAGAATCAATGTCTTTAAGGCGGCTTTCAGCGAGAATGAAGATGATGAAAGGTAATGTCATGCTCACATTCTGAATTCGATAAATGAAAACACAGCGCTCTTATGCATAATGATTTATAGGACAGTATACTTGTTGTTCTTACGTTTTTAAAAAAACAAAAATGTTTGTTCAAAAAGAGACAAGGAAAAGAAAGATGGTCATAAATGAGGACATTTCTACATTAAGTAGACTGAAAAATATGATTTAAAGAGACAAGATATACAAAGAATGAAGAAAGACAAAGTTAGTCAGACTGAGAAACTAAAAAGTGATAGCTTAGTCATGCTAGAGTATAAATAGGATGGAAACCTCCTTCCGACTAGGAAAAAGTCTACGGTTGCCTGGTGATCACAAGGCCAATTGCAAGTAGTTGTGGTAACCAACTGGCTTCTGATTGTAAGGCTGTATGTAAACCTTGTGATTACAAGGTTTACATCTAATTCATAAACGCAGACAGTCAGAGTTGGTCTGCACTGAGCGTAACTCATCTGCGACGCGTCTCTTTGCAAGCAGGGACTGAACTCAACTGGCTGCCAGCTGGCTGGATTCTGGTTATATTCCTATATCGATGCGAGCTTGCCAAGCATTTGTTATTTTGCAGTTATATTGCCATCAGGCAGCAACTATGTCACTATTTCTGGAGGATTTTCTGTTTCAGATTTGAGAAATTTACACAACTCTAAATGTGTACATTTTTCAAAGCAAAAATTACAAATGCAGTGAAATCCCAAGTTCACTGCACACAGTTGATGTAATTTTGTTTGCGCTGTAGTCTCCAGCCTATTATGGCTGAAATATAAAGTCATTATGAAGAACTGGAGGATCCTTTAGTCTCCTTAATTATCACTTGGATTCTACTTGGTCACATAGCTAGGCACTGTCTGTTTGATTAAACTGCCTTTGTTTTGTTTGATTAGTTTACAAGTATGATGAACTGATTAAAGCTGATAAATGATTCTGTGTGTGTGTTTAGTCGACCAGCTGTTGCCTTAATCCGTAAACTGATAGCTGTCCTGGAGTCAATAGAACGCCTACCTCTGCACCTTTACGACACTCCGGGATCCTCATACAACCTGCAGGTGAGTCAACGTGTGTTCTTGGTCCTGGTGTGTTGTTTGGAAAAGCTCTCAGTAATGTTGCTTGCCATAATCACAGCCTGTGATAAAATATTCAAGATTCAAGAACTTTATTGTCAATACAACAATATACAGAGTATACAGCGTACCGAAATGCCGTTTCACCCCAAGCCCCCCATGGTGCATGGGGGGCTTGCACCATAAAAGATATATCGCCAAGAGATATAAGACTAGGAATTAAAAATGAATAATAACTTGCTAAACTTGAGTAAAATTAGGAGATAAAAAGGTACTATTACTAACTATACAATACTATAATAACTATACAATACTAACTGTACAATAAACAAAGACAGGACAGAGACAATACAAAGTGGATTGTGCAGTAGGTATTGAATATACCAGGTTAAAGTTATGGTCAGGATATTGTAGACAAGACGTGCAAGATGCAAAATGTGCAAATATAGTATAATTTAGATGTGTGTTCAGTAACTATGTGACTGAGTGCGCAAATAAGTATATTGTTCCCAGGTCCAGTTTGTAGCGGATTTGTGGAGGTTTTTGTTGTTTTTGAGTCTTTTGGTGAGTATTGTAAGGTGTTTGTAAAAGTGTTTGTGTATATCAGTCCTTTGGTGGTAGTGAGTTGAGGGCTCTTGACTGCTTGGGGGAAAAAGCTCTTGCAGAGTCTGGCCGTTACGGTTTTGATGCTGCGAAACCGTCTGCCAGATGGAAGGAGGGAGAACAGTGCATGTGAGGGTTGGAAAGTGTCCTTCACTATGCTGTTCGCACGTCGGATGATGCGTTTGTCGTAGAGTTGGGAGATGGGTGGGAGAGGGC
>VUQG01015017.1:0-14780 GCA_015106755.1 Etia nguti
AACAAGAGAGAAAAGCCGATCAGCACAAATAATAAACTACACCTAAACTTGGTTTATATCTGACCCAGATAGACTGCAGGTCATAACTTCTTACCTGAAGTTCAGTTCACCTGACACTCGGACCAGCGGCCGCCTCGGGTCTCTCCTCCTCCTGCCTCACCTTTCCCTCATCCACCTGCCAGCCTCCAGCTCCGCCATAGCCACCACCAAACAACTGAGTTATTTTTACACACCGGCCAGCATCTGGCCAATCCACCACCTTTCATTGTTTATACCGTTACAACAACAACAACAACAACAAAAATCATCGGCCCATAAAAACGAAAAATCACCATCGGCCCACCGAGCAAATGCCCGGTACGCCCGATGGCCAGTCCAGCTATGGTCGTGCCATCAGTTAACCCTTCGCGTGCCAGCTGTGGCACGCGTGCCTAGGGTTGCCGACCCCTGGTGTATATAAACTAGTTATTAGGATATGAATCTTTTATAAAGCGTTATAGATGTGTAATTAGTACACATGGATCATTTTAGCCCATTGGTAGGTTTTCTTTTACTTAATATAACTAAATATTATATCTGATGCGTATAAGAACCTTACACATATCAGATTCTGGATGAAGAATATTATGGCTGCCATAACATCTGGTTCATGAAAGTTAGAAAACTTTAACATTTTTTGTTTAATAATATTGACACATAAAATTCAGTCCATCTTTCTAAAAAAAAAGATTTGGGCTATGAATTTCTTCACCCATAGTTCCTGTACAGTCCAGATTATCCACGCTGTCTTCATCTACTCAAACTCGATTTTTTTTAATGTATTGACTGCATTTTTTAAATATATTATGCAAGCTTTATGCCTTTGTATTAAGGATAAAAAGAGGGTATAGGATAAAAATTATCTCAAAAGAATTAATTCTGGATAGCAAGGATACATTTCTTTGAAGCTTTATATGAACTTAGTTATTGTTTTTGTTTATTTTTGCCCTGAAGTTAGTTTAAAAGTTAGCTGTCCTTGATTAAGGTGTTAAGTATTGCATATTTAAATGTATTTCATATAAACTGGCACACTGAAGCATGTTGTTGTACAGACTTAAAATTTCCCATTTTGAAAGATTATGTTTTAAGGCCGAAGTGCTGCAGAGTTACTTTGATCTCTCTCACAGAAATCCTTGCACATTGAAAATGATGTCAAAATATGTATTGAGAGCCACTCTGCAGTTCCAAGAAAAAGAAATGGAAAACATGACAACCTTGGTGGGCCTATGTATGAAAAGGGAAAAACTTTAAGTGTTATTTACAAAAAAACATGATGTGGTTATTAGTGTCTTCTCTAAGATGAGAATTTCAGTGTTTTAGAAAACATTTTAATTGAGAACTGATGTGTAGCTGCATATCAAATGCCTGAAAAAAAATCCGGAACATTAAAATCTCTGGTTTTACAAATTAATATATTCAATTAAGGCCATTACCTGTGTCCCATTCTTGAGGGTATGAGTCTATCTACTAACAGTTGTTTTTTTAGTTAACAGTTGCAGCTGTTTCACATTTTAATATGCAAATATTCTTCTAGTAAATTCATTAATAATACTGAAAATGTCTGAAATATAGAGAGCATTTAAGGACTCATTCTTTAAAATATAAACAATGTCAGTCATCTTTCAGAAAATAATTTCCTGTGTCATTATTTTTAGTTTTACTGTACTGATATTGTGACCTTGTTTCATCTCTTTATGTTTTGAATCTAGCAAGAATGAATAACAGCAGCACCCACTTCAGAAGGCTTTGTTGTTGCAACTAGGATGAAAAACTCAGAAACGGGTAAATTCTGCCAACTCTGACCCAGAATCAGTCAGTGATGTCATTTGAAATGCAAAAATGTATGAATTATTAACGAGTGTCTGCAACTCACAACCCTTTAAATTTAACCTCAGTGATTTTAATTTAAGCTCAGTGACTGAATGTGTCTTAATACTTCATTCAGAGTTACTCTCCAATAAAAACATACACTGTTTATGTATATGATATTTTAATCAGTGCTCCAGATCATTTCAGCAAAAATGATCATCTAAAGTGATTAGTCAGTAACAAAAAAATTTCATGGCCAACATAAAAAATGCAAATATGAAAAAAAGAATACAATTATTAAGAATACAAGATTGAGAAAGCTGAATGTGTGAAGAGATACGCTAAATGGTTTGTAATGACAAACATAAATTAGAGTGCTTTTAAAAGACATTCTAATAGATGAAGCATAAAAACAGGAAGCAGTTTTTCCAAGCTCAGTCCACACTTGCAGTGATTGCCAGTCAGTATATTGAGTCTGATATGGCCTGGAGCATCAGCCTAGCACAGAGGTGATGTGAAAAGGCAGCTTTGTACCGAGACCTTTGAAGATGAACAGAAACATATCCCTCTGACGTCCTTCAGACGGCAAAGACCACCCAACTTTTTCATATGAGATACAATGACGAGTACTATAAACAACAGCAGTAATAAACGTAAAGGGCAGAATGATAAACAGGATCCAAGGGCTTAAACAGGAGGCAGAGGAATAGCTATAAATCACATCACAGTACAGCAGATGGAAAAATGGCTTCAACTGCATTTTTACTGCAAAACACTGAAAATTTAATTCTGGTTCTGTACAAAAGAAGTTTTGTTTTTTTTTGGGGGGGGGGGTCAGTGAGCTAATACAAAAAGCCATAAAAAAGTAGTGATACACATTTATCCTGAAAGCATCATTATATGCAACTGCTTTCCTGCAGGATCAAAGAGACAAAGAGAGCAGAAAGCAGAAAATGAAGAACATCTAGTCTTACAAATCAGTGGAACATGGTACGATCTGCAATAGAAGTAAACAATCATAATATTTATTTTTTTATCTTTTACACAAGTTCTGTCCAGCACGGCAAAGGAAGTTTGGTAACTGCAGGAATTCAGAGATGCACAAAATCAACTTCAAAAACTTTTCAATGACAAAATACTGCTGAATGTTTTGTGGTTACGACGAGTCTGATGGTGATCAAACTTTGATCAAATGATCAAAATTTAAAATACAAATTAGTTCAACTTTGCTCAGATTAGTTTGTACTTTGCGTCTCAAAGATAAGTCTACTGAAACTTTTGTCTTGCACATCTGCCTTGTCATCCAGTCTTCATGGCCATGCTGAAATTTGGGAGGCACCAAAAGTCAAAGCAGCCCTGTCCCACACTTTAAGCTTTACTAACATCCACATACATGAGAACAAATGCACTCACCTGCCAGCTGTTACGAGGAGGAAACAAAAGGCCAAAGAGGCCAAAAACTGTTTTTGTACAACTCCAAAAGTTGATTCTGTTCATCTGGACGTAGCGTTTTTGTACAAGTGTGTAAACCTGCTTTTAATCCTGTTTAACATAATAATCTAGAGGGACTGATTCACTTTTCAAGTGGTCTTTAGAGTAACTCCAGCTTTTGGCACTTCTGCACTGGCTTTATTTTTGAGCCCTGGAGGCTGCCAGTTAGCTTAGCTCAGACATATTTCAACAGTGATTTTGTGGGCTTGCTAAAGAGGGCATTCCTGTCCACTCTTTGACTGCATCCTATCATTGTTGGTTCCGCCCTCACTTTTGAAATGAAAGCCATGTTATGAATGATTTGAAACAGCAAACACTGACTCATTGTGCAGGGCTGCAAAGCATATGCAGCCCTGCACAACAACTGATAGTCACCTGGGGATGAAACACTGAACCTGACTTGGGTACTAAACCCAAAATTCATACTTGCAGTTTAAAAGAAAGCAGACATATAAGGATTTTGCAAAAAAAAACCCAAACAAACAAAAAAAAAACCCTGTATATGTTTAATAATAGACAAATCAAACATACCAGACACGATGTCTCAGCCAGACGATTGTCTGACACATAATCAACCATAAGTGAAAACCGAAGGCCTCAAAGAGTAGGATTGCAGGTGCATCATGCTAGATTTCATCAGACTGTGCAGGTGTTTGAACTGTAAGGACTTCTTGCATGTTTTATGATCATACAACTAGACAGCATTATTTGGACTGCAAAGAAAGGTGAATGGAAACTGTCTCTCTTTTCAACGAGGTAGTGCTGAAGGAGAAAAAAAGAACCCCAATACTATAAATAAGCTTCAAATTACTTCCTGGAACTGTGACATCAAAATGCCATTGTGCTATATTAGCAATTGTCCTTTTAGATTATTTCATTAGTGTCAATAATCAAGTTTTGGTGTCTATTAATAGAAAGCAGAACAATGATCAATAGGCTGGATGTGGTGAAAACTGATGGAGGGAGATATTTATGTACCATATCTATCATTTCTGGGTTAATAGTGATTGAATAATAGTCTAATGCTGTTTACTGAAAGTTGCCTTATTATATTTGCATGATTTCAAATACTCAGCAATACAAAAGCCCTCTTCTATAAAACTGATGTCATTGATGATTCCCTTGATAAACCGCAAAGCATTGATATCGTGTGCAGATTACATCATGAATGATGGAGTTTGGTATTCCTGAATATTTCATAAGCTTGAGGGAAAGAAGAAAGCATTGCATAATTTATCACATATGGAAAAGGATGTGCGAATACTAAAACACAGTCATATCTGTCTTTGGTGCTGACGTTGGCACAGCTGGCCATTAATAATCTCTTTGGTGAGAAAGATAAATAATATATGAAATTACTCATTACAGAAAGCTTCAAGACCTAAAGTGCTGCTGTAGACAGAGTGCTGCGGTGGCACAGATTTTGATTTTCTTTTATAGAATAACAAATTGGTCCAAATTGCTTTCCATCAGTACAAATTAAATCTGCATCTTTGGAGCAGGCATTATGCCGGTTGAATACACAGTGGGTGGACTGGGGATAGAAACTGTAAATTGCCTCAAGATGTTCTTTAAAGTAACAGATTTATTGAGATGCTCTATTCTTCGAGTTACTTGGAGTTTATGGAATCAAGAAAAGTTGATTTTCTGAGAAAGGCAGACTCTTCAGACTCTTTAGTGTGGCGTTTAATAACAGAGTCATCAGCCACAGCATTAAAGCCTCGCCCAATTTTGTGAACGTCTCCCCCGTGATGCCAAAATAGCTCTGATCCATGGGTAGATGGACACGGGGCATTCGTTTGCCTCCTGTGGTTTGTGGCAGTGCTGGCAGTGTAGGGTTTAAGTGTCATGTGCTGTGATGTCACCTGTTTGTCGAAAGAATCTTGGCCTTCCCGCTTCAGCGGGTGAAGCGCTCCCTGTACAGTTGTTATGAAGGGGTAAATTAGCTTTTTAATGCTGTAAAGTTCAGGATTTTAAAATGGGAGTCTGTGGGGAATTTTAACAAATACCTTTTAACAATTTCTTATTACTAAGTCCAAGACACTAAATATGTTTAACATTGTAGTTTGCAAGTTACACAAGTGTGCTGTTGAACTTTACAGTGTGCAATTTACACAGTATTCAAAAATATACAAACAAACATTGTTTTAAATAAGTTAGAAGAGGAATTTTTTTAATGTTTCCTCCTCTCTCAATGATGTTATGAATACACAAATGTATCTAGTTTAAATATATTTGTGAATGTTTCTTACGTCACGGAGAGAGCAGCACAGGTTCAACTATCCACGTTATACTTAAGAAAGTTGGTAACTTTGCCAGGATCGACTTCCAATCCCCTTGAATGACTCCTGCTCACATATACTTGTCTTATACTAGGGGAGCTCCGAAAAACTTTCTACTTCTAGCAAATTAATCTGAAAACAGCTTTCATCTGTCAAACTGTGCAGATGCACCACTCTGCACGGTGAAAGTTAAAAATCAAAAAGAAGCACAGAACCATGTTTCTGATCCACAGCCAAGTTTTTTAGCTCTTAAAATATGAAGGGATTCTTTAATATTGATACGTTATTAACCCTCTCGTGCCAACTCAGAACTAAAGTTTATTTTTCTGTTTTTTTATTTTCCCTCTCTGTAATTCAGCTGCATGATCAAACACTTCTGGAGATCCTGAGATCAGGCTGTAGGTGATGTACAAATGCGGCCACCACCATTTTTTGAAGTTTGTCAAACATTTGCTGAAACGGTCACCTAGAAAATGGAGCTTATTATTATCATCTTATTATCATCATCCCAGGTTTTAGATCACAGGGTTTTGAGCTTTTGGAATATTTAAACTCTGTCCATAGTTAAATAATTTTTTCTTTGAGTCTTAGTATTTCTTCTTTGTATATTTTCTGAATATTTTGTGTCTTAAGTTCCTATTTCAAGTTATGGTGTTTGCATCGCAAAGGTTTCTGAAACAAAGTGGTAGTGAGGCTAAAATCTCTGTAAATCTGATTCCAACAACCTGTGTAAAGGTTATTCAAAGATTTAGGTGTGCTGGACCAGCAGTTGTTAACAGGGATGTCAAACATACATGAAAGAACTGAATCACTCAAGAGTCCATCTGGCCTCGCTGGATGATGTGTAGAAAGTGCAGAAAGACAATGACAATCTATTTAGACTTTACAGTTTGGACCAAGAGGCAATGTGCTGGAAATCATGGTGGACTGTTTTTCCTGTTCTTTCCTTATACGATGGGGCAGATTTCCTTAAAGCCAGGGGCACACATCTCTGGCTTTGATCACAGAAATCCCACCAACTTGCTCTTCAAACTTTTTGTTTACAAAGGACAACCAATCAGAACCAACTTTGCTTAAAGGAAAAGATGAGCTGCTTTCAGGCACAGAAGAACTGAAAGGCTTCACCAGTGCCCATGTGGACAGAATAGGGATTATTTTGAACTGTGAGTGATACAGAGCTACTCTAGCAGAGTCCAAGAAAAAAAAGATGTTGATGGGACTTAACACGATGGATCCACTTTAAGATCAGTCAGACTGTTCTGAAGAAATCTCAGGAAGTTTATTTAAATGTGAACATTTTCATAATAGGCTGTATAATAATACTATTAGGCTCGTGGACTAAAATTAGTTAAACTTCCTGAACTAACTATTACTGAAAACCAGCTTTAATTGGCATGCGCACATCGCTTGGGCAACTCAGGGCTAACGGAAACGAGTCACGATAGCAACAGTAAAGCTGTGTTTAAAGCAGATAAAATGAACTTGGTGTGCTTATTACATGCTGATTTCCCTTGTTATACAGTGAGTGGCAAATGCAAATGCACAGGACTTATTTTGGAAACACTCTAATGTATTATAAGCTAGCTGATACTTATTGAGTTTCCCTGTTGTTCTTTTGTGGCTCTTTAGCCATTGAATTGAAGCACAGTGTCCATCAGCTATGATAAATAGCTCTATGATAGCCATGAGAGTGCTTTAAGGGTCCACAGAGTTGTAGACAACGACTGACTCAGCTGATCATTTTTCTGTGTGGTGTTGCTCCCACTGTTGATGGGGAAAAAATATTGATTGTAGCAGCTTTAATTTGAGGATCTATTTTTACTAAATATAACAGGGTTTTATGCTGGGTTCAGTTTCATGGGCTCATTTGTTAAATATATATATAAAAGTCTGTTAAATAAAATGTCATTCCAAGTAAAGCAGGTAGTGAGATGATTTATTGGGGCTTAAGGCTGGTGTGGTAGCAGGATCTGAGCAAAGAGCATTCACCGCCATTTGTCTCTGTGGTTGTTTTCTTCTGTCTCAGTGCCCCCTTCACACAAACAAACACAAATCCAGCCTGGTAGCCCTTCGGTCAGGCTCTGACGGGTCGAGCGAGCGCTGACGTTGGTGAGATGTGGAATAATATATGTGAGGGGAGAGAGGGAGGGAGGGGAGGAGAGAGAAGAGAGTGGGGAGCCAGAGGCTGACAAACAGAGACAGCGAGAGAGGAAGAACAAAAATGGAGAGAGCGTTTATTATCAGAAGCAGTCTCTGTGGTTAGAGTAATTATCTCCTCCTAAACTTTGAATAACTTTTCATTGGCTGCTAAATTACAACTATAAATAACAACCTAATGTACTCCCCCCATCCTGCACTCAAACCGTCAAGAGATTTTAGGACAGAGGAAACATTATTACACCCTCTCCCTCCTCCTCTCCTTCTTTGCTCTTCCTCCTCCACCTCCATCTCTGTGCCCGCCCTCGGCCTCCGCCTCTCCTCCGGTCCCTCTCTTCCTCGCCCTCGCTGGGTTTCACTTGGAGGACATGGTGTAGCAGCCGTGTGGGTGCCACTGCATGTCACGAATGCGCCTAATGGACTGCATCTGGGGGCAGCGGGCACCAAACTCATTGAAATGCCTGTAATCACCCTTCTCCAGCAGAAACTGGCTGCCACGGTAGCCGGGGAACTGGTAACCCACCCAACTGAGGAGAGAAAAAGGGAGAAGAGAAGCAAGGATAGGGAATAAATAGAGAGGGATTACAAGGATGGACAGCAAACTGTTCAGCAGAGAAAATGTGAGGCAGCAAAAAAGCACAAGGTGAAAGAGAAGCAGCAGACAAGTGAGAAACGTGATGAAAGATGCTAGAAGGACACATGCTAATAATTGAGGGAGAGTAAACATCGAACAATGAAGTCATCGATCTGTTTATCATGCTTCTAGGTGTTAAAGCACAGAGTCGTCTGCCTTCCAGCTGCCTGTTTGGAGACTGCGGGTACCAGTCCAAATAAAGTAATCACAGCAGATAAAACAACAGTGTACGCTGCCTGCCACGCCTCTGGGAGCGCAGACAGAGACATGGAGCTGCTGACGTTCGTGACACCCTCATCTAGCTGCTGATGAAAAAGCCTCTATTTCTGAGCACATTCCCAGACAGAGTGCTGTTTCTGTCAGTTTAAGAATGACGTCACTGATGTAGAAATGGTACAAGGAGCTGGACTTTTTTTGACGCAGCTGTTGCAAAAGCAGAGTGTGGTGTTTGTACTCAGTGCTGCTGAAAAATGCATGATTTATCAACCGAAGGCTGGAAAAGGTAGCAGAATTTTAGCTTCATAGTCAGCCGTAAAGAAAATGCAGGTCTTCTAGATTTCTGTTTGTTCACAAGGCTGATAGCACTCATATTTGGGGCTTGGTCTTTCACACTTACAAAAAACACCCCCAGACTGTTAAGGTTCACTAATTAAGATCTTATACACTGTTTATTGAATTCTAAAAGAATAGAAAGTGTAAAAACTTCATGAAAGCTGAGTTTTATGGGGTGCTTTGCTAGCTTGTTACCTTGTTACCAAGATTTGTTGAAGCTGCTGCACCCAAATCAGGCCCACAACCACAAACTCTTGTTTTACACCACAATTTTTCATGGTTTTGTTGGAATCAAATAGCATATAGCAAGTTAATTTGTGAGCTTTGTATGTGCTGTTAAGTTCACTATTACTTTTAAAAAGATCCAGGTTAGCTTAAGCCCTGTTTCCAGTCTTTATGCAAAGTTAAGCTACCTGGATGTTGGCTGTAGCCTCATATTTACCACACTACCAAGTGGTATTATTCTACTCATTTAACTCTCTGGAAAAATGCAATAAGATGTTGTAATTTCACAAACTACTCACGTTCCACAGCTGACCATGATGCTGCCCACTCTGTCAGTGAAACCATAGGAAAACAGGCTGGGAACGTCATCATCCATGATTTCCATCTTGCGTCCCTTGAACTCTCCAACCTCATACAGGCATATCTTGTGCTTCTCGGGATCCTGCAAGGTGGTGAGCACGAGGAAGCAGGAAAAGAGAATACGGATGTAAAGAAGGCAAATAAAAGTAGAGCAAACTTCCACCAGTTGAGTGGATGGAACATAGGACTCACCATGCGGACAGGCCTGAAGGACAGCAGGTAGTCGTTCTTCTGGCAGTTGCTCCAAGAGTCCCAGCGGGGATACTCGCCCTTCTCCAAGATGAACATTTCTCCACAGAAGTTCATCTGCTCAAAACCCACAAAGCTGAGGACGGGGAAAAGGTCAAGAGGAAGAAGAGGAAGAGGAGTCAGCTCACTGATACTCAAACGAATGAGCTGACTCCTCTTGAGGAGTGTGCAGCTTGTAAACATCTTATAGCATCTTGGCCTCTGCTGCTTTGATTTTTGAATTTGTCCCTTGTTACACTACTCCTTATCTCCTTACTTTTATTTTCTTTTATTAACTGACATACTTCCATCACTGTGGTGCGTTGTGTGCTTTATTATGTTAGCAGCCAAAGTTCTCTCTACTGCTGTACTCTCTGCAAAATCACCCGGGATAAAAGCATCAGCATAATGCCTAAATGCAAAGTGGGGAAATGTCACATAATGGTGGAGTGTAGCTGTTAAATCACCTGCTCTTCTCTCAGAGGAGTGTGGGTGCTGCTGGGTACCACACTAACACACGTGGGTGTATACGTGTCACAGCACGTAATCGGAATACTTACGGCCCACAGTCGACACGCAGGGAGCGCACCTTGTCCATGCCCAAGTCACACACGTTCATGCACTCGCCGTTGATCTCAATACAGCGGCCCTGGAAATTCTCCTGGTCGTAAACACACATCTGAATGATTGTGGTGGGGAGTAAAGGAAATAAGAATGGAGGTCACTGAGGTGGGTTCAGAATCAAGGGAAGAAATATGAAGGAGGAAGTGTGACACGGGGAGATAAAGATGAAGTGCCAATGTTGTTATGACAGCTACCTCCACAGCGATTTAACACACTGGGGGTTTTTTCTGTCAGTTATAGTTGTCAGCCACCCCCTCAAAGAGCTATAAGAACCAGCAGGTCGCGCTAACAGACGTCAGCTCACAAGGTAAACTGTTACAGTGGTGTGAGGCCAGCTGCTTCCCACTGTGTGAAAATACTGTATGCTGTATTTGTGATGTTTAATCATCTGTTTTATATGTGTGTGTATGTGTGTATGTGTGTACTGTACCTTGTAAGATGTTAAGCCCATCTCAGACGTCTTGGTCTGAGCTGCTTTCCCATCAGTCTGGGAAGCAGACTTGGATTTCTCTCCTCCAGCAGACATGATGACTGGGATAAAAAAAGAAGCTGTTATAGCTCTAGTTTGACTTTTACTGTCACACTAAGAGGTTGTACAAAAATTATTTTCTTGAGAATGGGGTCAAACGATTTGCTATTCAGGAAACAAGACCTTTAGCTTTGATATGTTCTTCTGATCCTATTAAAAGTTGAATTAGGAAGGACCAAAAATAACAAAACTGATGCAAACGTAAGAAAATACATTCATTATTTTTGCTATTTTTACCTTCCTGTTAGAAAAAATTAATGCCCTCAGCTTGGAAGGTTCAAAGATTCATACATCCCAAGTCATTTCTGTACAGTTTCTAAACATGCTGCATTTACAATGCTGCCACATGTGTGTTGAAGTAATCAGCATTAAAAGAACCAATCAGAAAATGTCCCAAAAACCTCTACACAACTAACATCTACTTCACAACAAAAGCTAAAAAAAAACACTCATCAAAAGCAGATTTTAGTAGCTTGAAGCTTTTCTTAGCTCTGAGTCTGAAATGTTGCACTTTCAATGCTGCGTTTGTGAAACCAGCTTGATTCCCAGATCCCCGTCAGAAATTTAAAATGTAAACATTAGTTTCCAAACTCCGGTGCTTCTTTCTGAATATGCCCAAGTGCATCTACTGATAGCTGCTGACTGCGTACAAAAGAAAAATCGCATTTTACCACCAACGGTTGACTTCAGTTATAATTAACTTCCTAGATTGTCCCCTGGGTTAGCGATAAGTTTCCATCTTTCTGCTCTGTTCTGTATGTTTGTCCACTGTCTTACCTGTGGCTGTGTGTGCGTAAAGGAGTAGACTCAGGCCTGAGACTGGTGGTCTGTGTGAGAGTGCGCGGGGCCCCTCGTCGCTTTTATACGCTGGCGCCCAGAGAGAGGGGATTATAGACACAGAAACAAACTCGCTGAGCTCACAGCCCCCACAGAATAGAAATACCCCCATCATCAAAGAGAGAGAGACAGGCAGAAAGAGAGACAGAGCATATGGTTGAAAGAATATGAGGAAGAAAATATGACAAACTCAAATACATCAATATATGTTCGACCTCAGATGACTTGACCACGTCTGGAGTTATAATGAGGATTGACTTTTGTTTTAGCCAAATGCTAAAACAGGCAAATGTTGAGACACTCGTAGAATTTTGAATTTCAAATAAAATCAAATACGTTTTTGTATTTGATTTTTTTCTTGTCATCAGTGATCTGTTATATTTTGATAGGTTAACAAAAGGCAAAGTAACCTTATAAAAGCTTGCTCATGGTATGAACTCGTGCACTGAGTGAAAGAAATGACAGTCCAGCTGGAGTAATGTGAGGTAATGCACTTTTCTACGCCCTTACAGTTTCAGTCTAATGACAGCCAAGCTGACCAGGTTCACATTAATGAGCCTATTGCAAAATCATTCCCTCCTGTTCCCTTCAGTGCTATAAAAAAGAGGCACTGGGAAAAACAATAACAGGAAAAACAATAAGCTGTGAGAAGCAATAACGGTCCAGTGCCTGCACCTCAGGGTGAGCAAGGAGGTTCAAGGTTTGCATGGACAATAATCTGATTCTGTCTCTGTTCATCTCAGTAGGAGAAGGCTTTTATATCAGAGCTTTGCCTTTTTTTCCCCTTGTATGGGTCAGTAAAATATTACAGTGAGTGTTAGCTGGAAAATGAAAAAAGTGTTTGAGATGTTTATTTCAAAGCACTCACAAGAGAACAAGGAAAACAGTCGTAGTTGTAGCAGGCGAGGTCGTGTGTTGTGCTTCATCAAGGCTTCAGATGAGGACAGGAGGGAAATAGGAGGTGCAGCTGAGTGTCACATGAGATTGTGAGCATTCAGGTAAAACCATTCATGTCTTCAAATAATTGGTGAGACTTGAATTTGCTCAAATCATTATGCCTGATTAAGCATCATTGAAAGGTCAGTGGAAGAAGTGATGCAAGAGTGAATCAGACCCAGTGAAGTGCCTGAGGACTGCAGAGAGTCTCTTGAAGAAGACAAACAGGGGAAGCAGGAAATGCACAATAATACACATGAAAAATGGATTTAGCAGAGCTGTGGAGGGGTCAGCACTGTTACCTCTCAGCGAGCTGGTTCTGGGTTTAAACTGATTGGGGCATTGCATGTAGGTTTCTTCCCACACTCCAAAGACATGTTGGAGGCAGATGGACAGAAAACAATTTCTATAAGCAAAAATGAAAGTAAATTATATGTCTGGGTGGTGCAGTGGTTAGCAGTGTCGCCTGAACCAGCTGGAGTCTTTCTGTGGGAAGTTTGCATGTTCTTGCTGTAATTTTGTGGGTTCTCTCTGGGTGCTAAATGTTCCTCCTAGAGTCTAAAGACATGCATGTTACATTAACTGGTGTGTCTCTGAGTTGCTTCTCTGATGGACTGGTGACCTGTCCAGGGTGTACCTCGCCTTTCTCCCAATCACAGCTGGGAACACATTTAATTTAACCACCTGCTATGTGTCTGTTCCTTAAGCTAGAGACGCAGATTCACTTGTTTTCTCTCTGTTCTGGTTAGAGAAACTGTTACTGTTTTCTGAAAAAGTTGTACACTCTGTTGCATGATATTTTCCTTTTTTTACTTCCTGCATACAATACCCTTCATAACCTAGATCAAGATTCTTCAAGAGTTAAAACGATGTGTTTTTACTATATTTAAACTCATAAGATGGTTCATATAATCAAATAGTCCAATCCATTGTTTCTATATATAATAATCAGATAAACTATTTCCAGCTGTTTTGAAACGATTAGAAAACTGTTGTTCTAATGACCAGTTGGTCTTTTAGCATAATAAACTTATTTTAGATAACACAGTGTGCTGTTGGAACACAGGAGTGATGGCTGCTGAAAATATACCTGTGTATATTTCATTAAAAAATAATTTACAATCTATGATACTGATTCCATTAATTGTTATTTACAAGACTTTTGAATAGTGACATATTATAGTAGATGAAAGCAAACTGACTTCTTTTAAAACAGAGTCGTGTCAAACTGACCCTAAACATACAAGCAGTTGTGTATGTAATAAAATTCCTGTTTCATTTTAAAACAGGACATTAATGCATTTTTCAGCATAAATCTCCCTGTAACAACCTAACACAACTTCAAATACCATGCAGTATTTATACGAGAGGCAGTCTTTTATAAGAAGTGGCTGTCCTTTATAATGCAATATAAAGTCAGATCATACATGCAAGGCATGAGTACTAACATGTTTTAGCAGATCTGGCATCAAATAATGAAATAGCCAACAAAACTGTGACATTTTCCATGTGCTTTGATAAAAGATCCTCTTCAAAGAGCCCATTGATCGATATGTGGAGCACAGCAGATGCACCTCCACAAATGTGAAATACTCTGAATAATGGCTGAATACTGGTTTGATTGATTTTTCTCACTTGGGGAAAAATATGCCAGATTAGCTTTGCCTTTAATGACATTGTATGCTTTACTCTTTATACATAGGCTTGTTTTTATATCCCGTGTTTAACAAAGACAGCCCATTTTGCTAAATGACTCAAATCCTGTTTCATCCCCTTCACCTGGAGCTTTTACACCAATTTCTACAATGACTGAAAATCCATCCACTGACCCCTCTATTGGTCTATTTTTCATCATATAATTTGTAAAGCTGACATTTACAGCACAACACTAAAAACTTCTCATATGTTTATCAGTGAAATGAAAGTTTAGTTAATTATAGTTGTGGGTCAACTTAGTTTCTATAGTTATTTCTATAATTTCATTATTGCCAAATATACCTCAAAGGGCTTTACAGTGTGTACAGCATGCAACACCATCTGTCCTTGTTGCCTAAAACATGAAGCCTAAACATATTTG
>VUQG01015017.1:14800-33353 GCA_015106755.1 Etia nguti
TAGAAACAAAAAAAAAATATATATATATATATATATATATATATATATATATATATATATATATATATATATATATATAAGAGAAAACATGGTGGAGGGAAGTGTACAGAGCTATACTCTCCGCTCAGATTCAGTGAAATGCTGGAAAACTGATCAAACAGTGCAAACTGATATTGACAAGTGCAAAATTGTCACTTGATCTCAGCCCGATAAAACATGCTTTTCAGTCACTGAAGACAAAAATGAAGGCAGAGAGGTCCACAACCCAGCAGCAACTGAGGGCAGCTGCGGCCTGGCAGAGCATCTCACTGGAGGAAATGCAACATTTCCTGATCTAGATGGGTTTTAGATGTCAGGTAGTCACTGACTGCCAATCCAGGTATTAAAAATAATCATTAGATTTAAAATAATTTTTGTCCAATTAGTCCAATTAGCCTCATTCATGTCTTTCATGTAAAATAGCAGATCGAAGCACTTTGTCCAAGACGTTTCTTCTAGACAAATCCACACAGTGTGAGTAAATTTTGTTAGAGCACAGCTGGGAGTCGTGACTTGGATGTCTTTGAGTTAGCCACTGCCTTTTCATGTTTGTGTTTGTGTGTGTTTGCCTGTGTGATGTTAAACATGTTAAGGAGAATTTGAGGCTCTGTTGATGAAATGTCAAGCAGCAAGGGGCTGACCGAAGGAGGTGGATGTTGCTGTGGTGACTGCAGTCCTACGTTTAAAACAACTGAAGGGTCAAAATGTTCTGTCAAAGGCTGGCAGTGATGTCAAAACGACTTTGCTTGTATTTTTTCACAACTTTTATGCTTTCTTTTATAGAATCTGTATAACATGTATAATTAATTAACAGTTATCAATAACGCATTGAATAATGAATTGAATTATTCGGTCCCAATTTCCTCCACTTTTGGAAGCCACCATTTAAACAGGCTCCCCGGATGACTCTCCAAATCCTTCTCATTCTCTGCCTATAGCCCCGGCCATTGTTGCGCTATACGATGGCACTGCTGACCTATACGAATAGACCAAAACAGCCTCGCATTCATCGTCTGCATCTCCGTGACTGCGCTGTATATGATCTGCTGAGTCGACAGGCCCCATAGGGTTACAAAGAGAGAGAGAGAGAGAGGGAGGAAGGGGGAGGTGGGCGGGTGCGCCACATGGAAAGCGAGCACTAAGCCCGTGCGCAAATTCGCAGTTGCGCGTGCACAAACCGTTTTTACGCACGACCCCAGGAGTGATTATTTTCTCACCTGCGGCAATTTTCCCACACTTACCGGAAGTTTTCCTCAAGCTACCTTCAAAATAAATGTTGAGGGGCGCCACATGTTAGGTGTCGATAGGATTAATATGGAAAATACACTCAATATGTGTGAAGTGATTATTTTATTTATCTGCTATCAGCAAAATTTACTAATCTCAGAACTTAAAGCTGGTGACTTCAAAACATTTAGTCATACGAATTATGAAACAAACCTGGGACCCAGAATGCTTGCTGCTGATGCTGTGAAAATTATTCAGTAAATTATAAATTAGTTTGAATCAGAATAAACAAGCAGGAATATAATTCCCTGTGACAAGCTAATATATATATATATATATATATATATATATATATATATATATATACATATATATATATATATATACATACACACACACAAAGAGCCAGCGCTGTACTTTAATTTTGAAGAATTCAACCGGAAGACATGGGTCTTGTTCCTGTCCTACTTCAAACACTCACCGCTTTCACGTCATTGGAAAAGAAGGGCGGCACGCGCACACTAACGAGGATGAGCATCCCGCGTGAACGCCAGTATAAAATAGAACCTCCAGGTTCAGACTAAAGTCTATGCAACGAGCATTTAGAGTTTGAGGAGTGCCAGCAGCGCATCCAGGTAAGATGACCCGGAAATTTCCTGCTTCAAAACTTTCCCACGGGATTTGTTTAATTGATTAAATGGGCCTGGTTGGTCGTATTGTAGATATGAGAAGGTGGAGGTTAAATTTATACAGAAGGAAATCTCAAACAGAAACTGTTGCTGTGATTTTAAAAACTACTCCAGAGATGCTGCATTTTAATGCTTGTACATATTGTCATTCATGCTCTTTATCTTTCTTTATTCTAGAAATGAATAAAGTCGTTAAAGCCCACATGACCTCACCTATGTTGTTCCCTAGAATGGGCACTGCTCCTTTCTTTAAGGTGAATTCACATAGTTTTTATTTACACTCATAAATATAAAGTGTAGACATGCCCAGCTTCACCTTTTCTCGGTGTCTCCCCCCTGTGTGCAGGTGACTGTGTTTGAGCAGGAGCATTTCCAGGGCAAGTGTCTGGAGTTCACTTCTGAGTGCTGCAACATCCACAACTGTGGTATGGACAACATCCGCTCCATCCGAGTGGAGTGTGGAGCGTGAGTCACACAGCCTGTACGCCTGCAAGTCTCTGTGGACAGCTGACTGTGTGTGTGTGTGTGTGTGTGTGTGTGTGTGTGTGTTTATGTAAGTGTGTTTCTGTGATACAGGGGTAGAGAATGAGGCACCCACCACCAAACATGCCACCACAAAGGCCACTGCATCCTACATGTAGGGTCCACCAAGGCAGTAATGGGGGGTGAAAAGGATTCTTTTATTTTAAAGACATTCAAATTTCTTTCACCATTTCTGTCTTTAAAAGCTGTTATACATTCCTCACCATTGATTCTTTAAGGCCACACGAGTGGTTTTATTTTTTTATAGCGTGCTGTGCACCTTTTTTTCATTCCTTGTATGTGAAGGCCAGTGTCAGGACCTGTCAGATAAGGAGGATGCTTTCATTTTAGAAAGAATTGTCTATTTAGAGTACCTTAAAAAAAATGATATCCATTATGTACTACCAGTGCTGTTATAATAACCTTTCATTAAGCTTTACTGGACTGGAAACACTTTTGTGTTACTCAGATATTAAGATTTCTTAATGAGTTTACATATTTTACAGCTGGGATGTCAAACATAAACCCCGGGGGCCCTAATCAACCCAGCAAAGACGGGTCCACTGGACGGCTTTGAAAAATGTGAAGGAGCGTGCAGATTTTAATCGTTTTACTGTATTTTCATAGGTTTTACAGCTTTTTCTATTCATAAAGACCTCCTCCATTGTCATTCATACTACAAAGTAGTGAATTAACAGACAATAAAACTATTATCTATTGTAAAACTTTATTAAAAGTATGAATTAACAAAAACTTTATGTTTTATAAAGATAGAACAGTCTAATTAATGAGCTACCAGAACTTTTACAGTAATTTTACACATTGCTTGTACGGAAAAACAGAGATGTACTTTTGGAACTGCAATTTTATTTCTTTAGTTATACATTAGTTCATCTCAGGGATTAAATATTTAGTTCAGTGTCCTTCACTGGTTCGGCCCACTTAAGATCAAAGTGTATGTAAAACAAGTTTGACATCCCTCTTGTAGAGTTTAGAGTTATCAGTGGTGAGAAGTAAGTTGAGTACCTGCTTTGAAGTACTTTAGCAGAGTATTTCTGTTTATGTGAGTTTATATATTTCTACTCAATTTGATATCAAAATATCATGCTAATTTTCAGCAACAAACAGATGAATGTGCTGACTAACCAACCGTCGTAAACCATTAAATAACCGACTACAGAAGTTGTAAAGAAATCATCTATTTAAGGGACAAAAATCTGAATTACATTTTTAAATTATCTCCTTGCCTGTGATGCTGCGTGTGCATGTTTATAATTTTACTTTTAATTATAATGAAATGAGATGCTTGCTTTGTTCAAAGCTCCAGAAAATACACTGGACTGTGCTGCAGACAGCAGCAATGGGCCTTTCCAGAAATCATGACCCGAACACAAACAAAAAAAAGCCACAAGCAAGTTTGTTCTGAAAGATTGTATTTAGGACACATTTTCTTCATTCACCAGCCAAGAATGGGTGCAGCTAGCTAACATTAACACAGCTGAAGGAAGACACCCGCCTTTCACACTGTCAGGATAGAGAGACTCTTTCTTCTGCGCAGTGAGGTTAGCGGTGGCAGTGCCGTAGACGAGAAAACTGCTCACAACAAGGTTTGTGGGTATTTTGGGCCCGAGTAAGACTTCTTTTGATTTTAGGTTGAACTGTTCTTTTATAGTTGTGATTAATAACTTTGTTCCCCTCTCCATCTGGAGAAATGAGTTGTGTATTTCATTTCATTTTTCTGGCCAGCAGTTAAGTCTTTGCCCGGTATTAAAATTCCTTAACTAGCCCTCGATTTCTAGCTTTTTAGTTCTCTAGCTTACTGCTAACGGGAGTTTTTAGAGCTTTTATTGCAAAAGAAAATACTGATCGTTAAGCACAAATGTACATTTGAAACATGCTACTAAATATTGAGCTAAAATTTGTTATAAAGTTCTGAAAAACTGAGCAGAGCTGCACATCCAATCAATATCTCCTGTAGTTTTATCATAAAGAGGACTGCTCTACTTTTAGGTAGTTTTACACTGTCATGATACATTTATCTTAGGTTTAAACTCAGCCAGCACAAGAGTAATCAATGCCCTGACCATCCTGACTTGTGTTCTTGATGGAGCATGAAAGTGTGTGACATTTCCACCTTTTGCAGGTTAGTTTGTTTTTATGTAAAACATAACAAGAAGCTCATTTTGATCATATATTCTTAAGGACTTTAATGTGACCCACATATTTGGCCCTAAAATGTATAAAAATGTATGTCAAAACAAGAAGTATATTGAATAATTTAGTAAACATTGGTGATTGCTGTTCTGGAAGTCATTGTCAAAGCATTTTACAGTCCAGTAATTTGTTTGGAGGAGTATCACGTTATCATTTTACTCTGAATTAGGAAACTACTTTTAAATTAACAGAAAGTTTTATCAGACTCACAACTTGAACTGTGAGGTTCAAGTTGTGAGTCCTAAAGGAAAGTGTAGTCTCTTCCTCTGTAAATAATGCAGCTGTCTGCTGTTGATGTCTCACAGGGTCAGAAAGCCTTTGGACTTCTCTTAATTTAGGAGCAGAGCACTAGACGTAACGCTCTGGGACATTTATGCATGTATTTATTCTTAACGCTGAGTGTAAGAGCAAACTTGTGTCTGACGCACTTAAGACCAAATCGTTGCTGCTTGTATCCTCATACGTAACCGCCCAGGCCTTAGTCATGGTGTGTAAAGCCTGCCAGAGCAGTGATACTCCAAACACATGCTGCTTTCGCCAGTTCTATCTTATCAGTGAAAAACACACACTGAAAAATAAAAAATGGTGAGAACTGCTTTTCACTAACAGTGCAGTGTCAGCTATTTGTACTCCCTTCCTCTGTGCAATTGTGTTAGTGTTTTGTGGGAACAAAATTACATAATGGTTCCAGGCTTTATTCTGAGGAAAGTTTTCCTCTCAGTCAAACTTGGTAAGGACATCATCACATTTAGGTATCTTACTAAAATCTGAAAGACCGTTTTGACAAAAAAAAGATGGTGGCTAGTGAGATTTACAAGACTTACATCATGTCCTGTTATATGTTTTTCAATCTTCTATTAATTCAAGTCACCAGTCCACTCTGGTAAAAGTCACTTTTATCAAATGCACAGACTCTGGAAAAATGGGCAATGTGACAGCGCCTCAAAAAGTTGAGACATCTCGAACTCTCTCGGCTGGCCTGGGATGGGTCATAAAGTCCACATTCTCCACGATCAAGTAAACTTTACTTAAGTGTTTCTATCAAAACTACTCCTCAAAAATTGTTTGGCAGTTTTATTGGGTGGACACAACTCAGATTTTGGTTGTAATTTTTATCCAAGACTAGTTTAATTGCAAATAGATACTGCACCACTGCAACACAAGCGTTTTTAAAAAGTAAGCACAGAAAAGAACTATATCTGTATATGCTGGAGCTGGAGGCGGCAGAGCTGAGGATGCTTAGATTTTTGTTGGGAGTGACCAGAAGGGACAGGATCAGAAATGAGTATAACAGAGGAACAGCTCAGGTTGAGCTGCTTGTAGATGTAGAGAGGCAAGGCTGAGGCCATGTGGACATGTGCAGAGGAGGGCTAGAGGATATATTGGACAAAGGATGTTAAAAATGGAGCTGCCAGGCAGGAGAAACGAGGAAGACCACAGAGAAGGTTTGTAGATGTATTGAAGGAGGACATATGGGGTCGGTGTAACAGAAGAGGATGCTAGGGTCAGGGGGAGACGGAGGCAGATGATCTGCTGTCCCTAGCATCCTCTAAAGGGAATAGCTGAAAGAAGAAGATTGTAGAGTAGTGATCCAAATTTTTAGACAATTTAAAATGAACTACAAGAGAGTAAAAATACCATCAAACATGGTAGCTTGATTACTTCCTCTTTTATCTGTCCTTATATACACTCTTTCAGATACATTTACAGAACACTTATCTGAACACTGGGGGGAAAAGTTGAGCTGAAACTTCTTTTAGTTTGTTGATATGTTCGAGTTGAAAGTTTCGACTGGGCCTGGGTGGTTTGGGTACAAATCCCATTTCAGAGCAGGTAGGAAAAAAAACCACTGACAGCTGTTTGGTCAATAAAAAAAACAGAAGTTGCAGTGCATTGTGTGAAGTTCTCTTCCATTGTCTTTAAAAAATGTATGTTAGTCAGACTCAAGACAGGCAGTCTTTTATTCACAACTCTTTCTTTCTCAGTCATCGTTTGGTGGGGAAAAAAAACACTTTCATGATTGTTTTTCACTTTTTGGTCCTTTGTCTTGTAGGAATAGGATGACAGTGCGTCTTGTTGTATGTGGGACTGCACAACAGTTTTATCCCTGGTGTTTTTGAAGTTCAAACATATCAAACATTCAGATCTCTCTGAATTAGTACGTATTAACGCATTCTTGCTCCACATTAAGTCTTGTTAATGGCTGATAACTCATTGTGGGAAAGTTACATAAGCCACTGATGATGGTTGACCTGTCGGTTTTTCTCTCTCACAGAAAAAACGCCTGAATTTTGTTTTTAATGTTGTTTGTGTGCAAAAAAACAGAAAAAAGAAAATCCAAAATAGGACACTCACAGCTTACGACATGATGCATCAGCACTCATGAGGCTGACGAGCAGGCCCTCTCATCCTGTCTGATGTCACTTGTCTGATTTATGTTCAGACTGATTTCAAACTGTGCTGATTACCATTTTTGCTCTGATATTTTTATCTCTGCCACTCGTGTTTCCAGCTGGGTGGGTTTTGAGCACCATGATTTCCAAGGCCAGCAGTTCATCCTGGAGAGGGGCGAGTACCCCAACTGGGAAGCCTACAGCGGCTCTCTGTCCTACCACACCGAACGCTTCATGTCATTCCGCCCCGTCTACCGTGCTGTGAGTAGCAGCAGAGGGAGGAAAGGGTTGGGGGATACAAAAATGAAAGGGTAAAAGATAAGCGGGAGTGAGAGAGATGATGATAGTGAGTGACAGAAGGTGCAGTGAGCCACACAGCGGGTGACTGAGACGGCTCAAAAATAGAAATGAGACAGTTCAGAGCTAAATCTGTGCTCCCTCTGCGCTAACATTAGTCTGTTTCTTTTTCTCTATTTCCAAAGTCTCACCACAGCAGCCGTATGACGATCTTTGAGAGGGAAAACTTCATGGGCCGTTGCACCGAGCTGTGTGACGACTACCCCTCCCTGGAGGCCATGGGCTGGTTCATGCCCGAGGTGGGCTCCATGCATGTGCAGTGTGGCGCGTAAGTCAGACACGTTCCTCAGTAAATCTTCCAGTTTAGGTTTCCAGTTTAAGTAAAAGCCAACACGAGTGGCTTCAAAGACGCTTGCACATTGGGGATCATTGGGCATCTCTTTAGAATGTTTCCATTACAATATAAAATACCTTTGGGGGTAAATAAAACTGATCTGGAAGCAGCTGCATAGATAGGGGAGAACAAAATCCATTAAGAACTGAGACTAAAAACAGACCCTGATTTACATGCTCGAGTCACTTTCACACTCCTGAAATGTTTGATGATCAGGTCCTTGTCTAGAGTCGTTCTTTCTTACGTGACTTTTCTTGTGTGGCAGTTTCTCTCAACTCGAAATGCTCCATTTGTTTTGGTGAGGGAGCTTTGAGGGTATGCAGGAGGTAGGTCACATGATGCACCATTTCACCAGATTATCTGATAATCTCTCAAATGGGCCTGACTCTACATTATATCTTTAATTTGTGCCTCCTTGTCTCGTCTCCACCTTCTGACTGTGACCTAGAAACGATCTCAGATGTCAGTACTGAAAATTGTGTCAGTTGCTAAAATGCACCGGAGAGGAGAGAGAGGAGGCTGCAGGTCTTACAAAGACTAAGTGTTTTTACCTCAGATTTTAAAAAAAGAATATTTTGTTTTAATAGGTTGTTTCAGTGATTTAAGATGGTCAGCTATGTGATCAAAGCTTCTGTCCTTTAACATTTGTGTGTAATTTAAAAAACAAAGTTTTCTTTCCATAGAGTAGATCACAGTTACATCTAAGATCATGAACTACAGCACTAGTCAAATTATAGCTAAACAATTCATGATCCTGTTGTGCCACATCATGTTGAATTGACATTACTTTAAAATTAAGCCCCAATGGCAAAGATGTCTCCCTTTGTTAAATGCGTGCCTTGCATGTGTGAAAATGGCTTCACGCTTCACTGTCACGGTTCCGAGCAAGACTTTATTCTCTTCTGGGAGACATATTTTTATTTTAAAATACACGCTTAATGCTCTACATTTCACACATGAACTTCAACAAAAGGTTGAGAGAATAAAACTGAGACACTGTTCCAAGTTATCTTTTTGAAACGTGGATCGCAGAGCAGGAGATGCTTTGCGTCAGCAGTGCTGTCAGTGATGTTTAGGTGAAGATACTGGCCGATGCACACTCTGAGCAGTGTATTAGGGAGTTAACAGTGTAACAACTCAGAAGAGAGGAGACTGTAGAGTAAATATATAATCCGAGCTAAGATCATACACTAGCCAGAAGTCAGTCAACAAAGCAACAAACGGGCAAAAACGAAGAAGAATATATCCCGAAGAAAAATATCCCTAACCGTGACAGGCAGGTGAAAAACGTGTCAAACATTTGCGCTGTCACGTGCACGTATGGCATGTGAAGTATAGAAGTTCACAGAGAGCCACTTTCATCTTTATTTTATTTTTTTAGCAGCTTTAAAAGGATGACACAGTTATTTTTAACACAGTTAGCAGAGATGGCCGTGTGAATCAGGCAACTGCTTTGGCCGACTGGGAAATATCTCAACAACTGCTGTAGCCTGTAGCGTGACTTTCAGTCTTTTACAGACGTCCATGTTTCCCCTGGGGTTAAGTGCAATATCTTTTTATTATCATCTTCAGCCTGGCCTCTGTTCTCTTCTTTATGACAGAATGTCTGCAAAAAAAAAAACATTTGAATGAGCATGCTAAAATAAGAAGGGTCTGCACGGTCTGCTTAACAGGGTAGCGGCTCGTGTGCCGATGTGAAAACCTCTCACATTTCTGGTGTGTCTGTCATATTAACTGCCGGACTTTGGTGTTATTTATTATGAGTATCACAGCCTCAAAGAGCAGCTAACATGACTCTGTATTTTTGTTTACACATTTCCACTGAATTCGTCATGACACATTTGTTATTTACGACTATTTTTTCATCAAAACAAGCCCTCAAATAAAACTGGCATACGGTTATGTGCCTGTCACAGATTTGTTGACTAATCACTAAAATCATATAGTTGTGCAGTAATATCAAAGATATGTTTGCATTCATTTAGTCATCCACATATAATGAATCTCCTCCTCCTGCCTCTGCGTTTCCACAGCTTTGTGTGTTATGAGTACCCCGGCTACAGAGGCCAGCAGTACATCATGGAGTGTGACAGGCACAGCGGAGATTACCAGCACTGGAGGAACTGGGGCTCTCACTGTCAGACTCCAAAGATCCAGTCCATCAGACGCATCAGGCACTGAGAGGTGGCAGATCAGGACAGCAGGAGCAGCTGAACAACCTGGGCTCAGGCTAACACCTGTGTGTTCAAATTTAGGGGCCCAAATCATTAACCTACAGTTCTGTGACACAAACCATTAGTGATGTAGCAGCTACCTCTTTATTCCAGCACGTGTATTTGTTTCTCTTAAAAATGAAGTGTGTTGTTTTCCATCCATCCGTTTACACAATGCAGGCTCACGGGACGGTGGAGCCTATCCCAGCTTACATGGGACGAGAGAACCTGGAGAAAACCGTCATAGGCACAGCGAAAACATGCACACTCCATGCAGAAAGGACTCAGCCGGGCGGTGGATTCAAACCCTGGACTACCTGCTCCACTGCTACCACTATGCCAGCTATGGTTTTCTTTTGGTACATGTCAAATAAAGATCAGAGTTAGAATGTGAAACGTTATTCATGTGTTGTGTGAGAGTGCAGGACAGTGTTCGGTATCCGATCAGCTGATCTCCAAGTGAGCATTTGCGAGCGAGGTGACAGGACAGTAACAAAAGTCAGTGAATAATAAAGACGTGATCACATACTAGACTGTGCAAAACTATTAAGGTGTCAGTCGTACCTGAGCTGAAAAATCAGCACTACGTGTGTGCACGCCTACAAAGTGTACCTCGTGGCATAGTAGCTCATCCAGCTCATGAGCCACCAAAATTCCCAGGTTATTGTAACGTGTGAAGTACAGAAAGAAAGTGGTAGGACATTATAATCCAGACAAATACTCTAGGATGAGTAGTGATACTCATGAAAATGTTAAAGTGCCCAGTCAACAAATAAACTTTAGATGACAATTGTGTTTAGGTTTGATTAAATTTTGCCCAATACTGTAGGAGGAGCAGTGATTCTTCTGAACCGTGGACAGACTGACAGACCATGAATACCTCATGTGGCACTGAAGTAGCCTATTATTTATATAAAAACATGCTGTGTGACAATAATTGCAAACCAATTTACTTTAGTCTTGCTGTTCTTTGTACTGGTTACACTTTCAGGTTTCCATGGCAATGACTCTAGCCATCACCACTACCTTAATATAAAGTCAGTGACTTTGACAACACACCTTCAACAATAGTTAGATTTAGCACATCTTTTTACTTAAAACTGCATGTTTATACTGAAGAAAAGCACAAAATACATTCTCAGGGTCAGAAATTACATAAACTGAACAACAATAATGCAGCTAAGCTCTCTGAAACACTTGCAGTTCCATATAAAGTTTAATTAAATGTTATATGTCGACCATAGGATGTTGATCACATTCCTTCCTCCTACAGCTGGTTAAAATAGAAATCTGTACCTTGATGACTGAAAACGAAGAAACTGTGGTTCAATTACATCCAACCTTACTACACAAAACTACTATAGAAAACAACAAAAATATATATATAAAGGTTTCTGTATGAAAACATTTAGGCTTGCAGTTCTGAAAGCTTAGGGAATACAGAGTCCTGTCAAGTAAATCTAAAGTTACCTGGGAAACCATAAATACGAAGTAAAACAGAAGACATAAAACCCATTTAAGTGACAAGTCTGTGCAGTAAAAGAGACACAGTAAGAAAAAGATTTGGTATATATACACAGCAAAGGCTGCACAGTGATGCGCAGAATTCCCTCATTTTTACAAGGCAAATACTTGACTTTCTATGGGAGGGAAAGGACAGGTAAAAGTCATGATTGCGAAGTTCCAGCAAGTGTTTTACCATGACGGCGAACCAGCCATAGATTGAATAAAAGTTTGACGTAGACTTCATTTTTCAGTCCAGAGGAACCGCAGTGCCTTAAACTCGTATTCTTTCTTATGGCCTGCAGAGGGTGACTCCTCTGGTTCCAAAGTATTGTCCAATATATTAACATTTGAAAGAAATTGACTGTAATGCTCACTCCATTTGTGACCACAGCACAGCAAACACTTTCCTGATAACTTCATGCACTCAACTTCTAGTTCCAAGTCTTATTTCCAAGTCTTATTTAATACAGCATTATGTTCAGTTTGTAAAAATACTTAAAATAAAACAGACTGAGTAAGTTTTAGGGTGTGGGGACATTGTGTCAAGTCCCTACTTGATGACCATACTGTTTCTTTGTCAGATCTACCTCTTGCTTTTCATGTCACGATTTTTTTTAAAAAAACATAAAAACATGACGATGCCTATGATTATAATATTGAGTTGAGGGCTCTAAAAGGGACTCCACTAACAAAGGATGTCTTCAAGGCACTTACATCCATATTGTAAACAGCCTACACTTAACATCTTTGGGAGTGTAGCCGTCATTAGAAATAATCATTCAGCACAGAAAAGCAGTTACTGCATGAGCAAAGAGGTTTCTATGTTAGACCCTTTGATACTTTACTGAAATGATACCGTATGTATGCAGGTTCAAAAAGCATATTTGGCCCTTTATTGTTTTGACATGTACAAAACACGAAGTTATGTAAGAGTGTTTGTTTTTTTTTTATTTAATTTTCTGACTGACATCTCTGACCCTTCACCTAATGCCCCTGTGAGAATGGAATTAGTGGGTTTGTATTTGTAGCACTCTATTTTAGAGTGCATGAACCTTATCTGGACTTAGCATTGTCTTTGGCTAATCGGCAACTTGTAGCAATGACAACAATTATTAGCAGAGCAAAGTTCACAGATACAATGCTAATGTACTCTCAGCTTTAACATGCACTATGCAACTAGTGTCTGGAATGCCCACCGTATCAACTGCTACAAACCAAGGCACAGCAAGCCATGTTGCAGGGCTACATGCTAATGTTAGCATATAGCTCGTATGGCTGTAGCCCTTTGAGTTTGTGTGTTTCTGAGTATTATTTTAGATTTTTAAAATGTATACCTTACTGGGATTAGCCAGGAAAGACTGAACTACACACATGCTGAATGCTGCACTTCATTAAACATATATTCAAGCTCATCTTCTGCATCCTACAGCAGACAGTTCTCTGAGCTTCTGACAATGCCTAGTGTGAGTCCAGATTCTCTGACCAATGTGCAAACACTATTAAATGAAATACTGAAATTATAAGGAATTAAAACAACAAATATGGGGCTTTTTTATGTTGATTACAACAGGCAGGCTTATGTTTCTATCAAAACACACTTCACCTTGTGATTAAACTCAGAAAATCAATTCCTTCATTTTGTTGCTTGCTTTCAAGTCTTTCTATGCAGATGCAGATTTTTTTTTCAATAATAAACAACAAATTCTGATGAAGAAGAAGCACAAAAGAAAGTGAAATGCTCTCTGCACTTATCATTTGGTTAGCCAGTCTACACAGAAAAAAAGAAAAAGGATTCTCTTGTATTCTCGCTCGAACTTTTTGTTTTATCCAGAATGTGCTGATGTATTATAACAATATAGCCGTTACAGCCGGTGTACTTTTCTTATTGATAACTGTAATTTCAGTTAAGCAGTTACCTACAGCTTTCCTTCAAAGTCAGAAAACTGTAAACTACTGAGGCCTTTTTCTTAATTTTTAAATTTTGCACTGAGAAAAAAAACAAAGTTACAGAAATATTAATGAATAAAAGAGCATCCAGAGCTATTTTAACTCTTCCTCTCCGCTTCCCTAATCTCTCCTTCATTTTCTCCTCTCTCGCACTCCCTCATGTTAGTCCCTCTCATTCACATGGGCGTCGTCCTGTCCACGGCCCTCTGCTCCTCTTCTCCTGGCTCTGGGTGAGTTAGCTCCCTGATACCAACCGTCTTGGTCCCTTTCCTCCCCGTCCATATTTTGCACTACGTCATAGTCATTTTCCTCCCTCTCGTCTTCTCTGTCGTCCTCCTCGCTCCTCTCCGAGTCGGACTCATCGGAGTTGTCCTCTTCCAGGTAGCGGTAACCTTTGACCTGAGGACAAAAATTGGCGTTACGTTGAATTAGTTGCTTTAATGTCAAAACACGTTTCTAGCTTAGTATGCAGTGGAATGTTTCACAATAAAATGCACTGATCCTTGGATTACTTTCTTCCATGAGAAGGACAAATCTGTTTTGAGCAATTCTAATCTAACCACATAACAAAATATTCTACTTATATAAAATGCTTATATAAGTAGACAATCTCTCAACAGCCAACTTGTTTTGGTCTGCCATCACTCAGAAACCTCAAAATAAAACCTCCATCTACTTTAATGTAAAACAAATAAGATCATTCAAAGCTTGATTGAATCGCCTTTTTATATTTTTGCGTGAAAAGCGAATTTACTAAATATTTCCCAAGTAAATCATCTTTAATCAGCTAAAATCCACAGAAAAGGAGTAGGCGAAATAAATCAGACTGAATCCACAAAAATGCCATCTCATGGCTTTTCTGAGTGTAAATACTTGTTTCTGACGGGTCACTGTTATACACAGCAAAATCCATGCATATAATATAATACAATGGTAACAATAACCATGTTTATTCACTGACTTCACACATGTTTAAACAGTGACACGGACTTGATAGACATGTAATATTATTGTCAGATATTGTCCTAAAGGACACCTTCATGGGTAATACTGCTCATACATTTGCAGATAATTGTAAACTATGTTTGAAAAACTAATTTGCCTTTGGTGTGATTTTTTTTTTCTACAAAAGTAAATGAAGAAAAAAAAGGAAGAAATAATGAGCTTATATCTACTCATTGCTCTTCAAAGAAAAAGTTCTTACAGACTGCATGGAGGAGTTTTTGGCATGCCCCAAAGTAATTTTAGCCAGAGCATAAGAAATATAATCAGCACCCTCTTAATTAGGGTTTCATTTTTCTCTGATGATCAGAAATACAGGAATATGCATGGATGTCTGTCAAATACAGTAACACGCACTAATTGCCTGTATTGTCTGCTTACAAACACAGTCACCTCCTAAAGAGACCTTTATGGTTTTGTTCAGTTCCATATCACAGAAGTACTCTGACTGTTGTTGAAATCTAAAGAAATAATAACAGCTCGTGCTGAATATGCATCACTGCCTGCTGCCTTATTGCAAAACCAAAAATTCAGATCAATCAGAATATTTTTATTCTGATTTATATATAATATCTAAGTATCTTAAATCTAAAATAATATATCTTAAAGTCACTATAATAAGTCCACCGTGTTGGAAAAAAAAAAAAAAGGAGCCTCTCCCCCTTCTTATTTCCTAAACTGCACATACTCGACTCCTCTCATGTCAAGGAGGAAGGAACATGAGAAGTTGGAGTCAGGTGGCAAAATGAGATTCTAGCTTCGTAGCTTTAATTTGCAGTCAATTAAATGTCACAGCTGCATAATAAATTGCTACAGCTGTATTTTATTACCTGAGGTTTAACAGTGCTCAGAACATGTTTCATATTTAGGGACACTTTTAATAAAATTGATAACATGGCACAATGTGACAAGATTTTGAATTATTTTTTAACCACACACGCAGAATCTATGAAAAGCAGAGAGTCTGATGACATTAAATGACTGAAACAACATATGAATACAAGGTTTTAAAGAGTGCCCCTGTGGCCATGGTTTGTATATTCCAGCTGCGTGCCTGCGCCTGTTTCATAAATTGACAATGAAGACACTTCACATGTGAATCTGCAATTATAGCCTCTGCCTTTCAGGTGGATTTTAGGAATTGAGACATCCTACAGCATGATGTACTTCGACCGATTTCAAGGTGACAAGGAGGCGGATGGAGGACAGAGGAGATGAAATTAGAGAAATGAGAAAAGCCTGCCACACCTGAGTGCTGCAGCTGATCAGTATTCTGCTCATTAATGAAACTGCACTTAGATCCAGCACTACTAAAGCACTCCTTACTGTTTGGCCACTGGGCTCTGTGATCTGTGGGAAGGCAAGGCAGTAAAATTCAAAATGTGACCTTTAATCGTAACTTTAGGCAACTTCTCTGTCTTGTTATGTTCGAGTAATTTTGCCTGTAAGAATGTGAAAGCTTGGTAGGGGTTCTCTGCCATGTTCTAAACTGTTTTTCCCTATTTGTGGCTAGCAGCAGAGCCTAACTAGTTTATAGTCTTCTATGTTTTTAACACAGAGCTGCGATTTCTTTTCTTTTTTTTTTTTCCTGGTTTTGGTGGTGGTGTTGGAGCAGTGGTCCAGAGGTCCAGGGGTCTAGCCTTGGAGACCCTAAAGTCTAGCTTCCTCCTTATTTTACTCCCCTTTTTCCTTCTTTAATTATATAACTTGTTGACTTATAATGATTTATAGCAGAGGAGAGGCCTGTCCATTAGTTCTAGTCATAACACACTGAGTGAGCAAAGAAACCACTCAACGTTCCCAGTGAGTTTGTCATATGCCCCACGCCCTGCGTGCACTAATCAGGTGCCACCAATTTTTTTTCCGGAGAGAAAACATGTCGGACAAAATCTCCTGCTTTGTGGAACGTGCCAAACTAACTTTGATTCTCCTGAAAAAATGCAGAGATCATGTTTGAAAACAGCTTATTACAAAGAGCAGATTCATGTATTGATCCTTGATGGACTGACTAGTTACCTTGTGTCGTGGCCGAGGGATGCGAGGCAGTCTGAATGGCACTTTCTTGGCTAGGCGACGCTCCATTACCCAATAGCAATGGCAAGCCAGCAACAAAGTGACTAGTAGTATGGAAAGTTTCGCCTAAAGGGAAAGGATAAAAAAAACAGAGCTAGACTAGGGACGGAAAAAATGGAGGGAAAAACTAACGACATAAACACCGAGTCACATACCCTCATAGGAAGACCATACCAAAGGTAGACTATAAAGATGGCGATTGCCTGCCACCAGTGATAGATGGTGTAGACAATGTCCAGGCGTTCCTTTTCTTCAGCGTACAGCATTCCGAGTAGGGCTGGAACACACAGAGGAACTCGTGTTGTCACGTGTCATAGCTGAAGACATGCAAACACAGAGACCATGGATGATACTCACTGCTGACGCCTGTCTTGTTCAGGGCGGTGCCGAGTCCCCATAGCACAGAGATCACTAGTAGAGGGCCCTCATACTTGGGGTGATTCGGCTCTGGAGAAAACGCCATGAGAACCACCACCAGCACTCCATGCACAAAAGCACCACTGATGAGACACACCCAGCGTGGAAGGCGTAAGAGGGAAAGGCTGAGGGAGGAAAAGACGGAGGCGGAGAGGCCGTAGACGACGATGAGGAGCCACAGTTTATTTAGACCCAAAGTACACACACCGTAAGACTGTTGAGAAAGAAGGGAAGGGGGGGGGGATTCTTTCAACATTTTGTGTCCTGATTCATGACTCTGCTTTCTCTCATGAGTCAGATTTTGTTTTGCGTACCAAATGCATCTCTAAATCCTTACATCTGTATTTCCGTTTCTGTTTAACAAACTTAAACTACTGTACAGACAATGTGCACGAGTTTAGTACCAGGGTGAATCCAGAGATGGCAAACAGCGTCTCAAATCCACTGTAGATAAAGAAGGGGCAGAGCAGTCGCAGGCGGTAGTCCCTCAGGTGTTTGAAAGGTAGCTGAAAGATGTTTCCCCAGCCTATACTGCGAAGGTCGATCTCTTCTGTTGGGCGGTAGGCGGCCCCACACAGCCCGAGGAACTGTGAGTAGCAGCACACAGAAATCACTTTATTCAGAATCGTTTTCAATGGAGCTTGTGCTTCAGTTTGTTTTTGTCCCATGGTGAGGATTTTAAAAAAAAAAAGTCTAAGAATAGAACAAACACAACAGATGCCTGAGAGCAACATTAGCTCTTAAACTAGCAGCTGGTACCCAGTGCACACTGGTACAGACTAAAACCAGTGAGAAGTGTTAAACATGGAGGATTTTGCCTCCAAATAGTAGACCAACAAAAAGTGTTTTAGCATCTATTAGCTTATTGTTTTGGTTTTACAGTCTCATCACTTTCATCATTTCCAGCAGTTCATTGAACAAATTCTAAGCCAAATGGATGCTACCTTCCCAGCACGAATCCCAATTCACTGACTTTATCAGGAATAATTTCACTAATAATTTCACTGACTGATCAGGAAGGCTGGCTCTGTGGTCGGCATGAAGCTGGACACTCTGGTGACAGTGGCAGAGAAAAGGACGCTAAAGAAACTGCTGGACATTATGGACAATGCAGGGCATCCTCTGCACACGGTCATAAACAACCAGAGGAATCTGTTCAGTGACAGGTTGCTTCTCCCAAAGTCAAAAACCAACAGACTTAAAAACTCCTTTATCCCACACGCCATCAAACTGTTTAACTCCTCTCTGGAGGGGAGAGGGAGGGGGAACAGGGGGACAAAGGAGGGGGGAACAACTGAGCTGTAGTGCCTTTTCACTGTGCAATACTTTTTGTTAATATCCAACGGTGCAATAGACTCACAATACTTGAAATGTGCAATTCCCTTGTATTCTTATTCCTATTTATTCTATTTTATCCCTTTTGTACACTCGGTATTTATATATGTCTCTGTATTTATATATGTGTATATATGGTATATTTATGCGCACATTCTGTAACTTCTGTCGGTGTTGTGCTATTGGAAACCGAATTTCCCGGAGGAACCCACCCGAGGGATTAATAAAGTTTTATCTAATCTAATCTAATCTAATCTAAAAATGGACAACAATAATAAATACCTA
>VUQG01015020.1:0-12885 GCA_015106755.1 Etia nguti
CACCACAGCAAAAATTAAAACGTACAGCTCTGCTATCACTTCTGACATAAATGAAGACAGAAAACTAAACAGCAGTGACGTTTGTAGGGTTACTGAAGTTGGACTAGCTGGTATATAATGATGTGCTACGTGGTGGCTAGCGACACAGCTATGTTAGCATAACATAAACACAGTGAAGCTGGAGGATGAATGCTAACTTTTATCCACTCGATAAAAGTTAACATGAGGGTTCCTGATGGTTAGGAACAAATGCAATCGCATGGCAGGATGCTGTAAACGGACCAAACTTCAGTCAGGAGAACAACTGAGATAATCCATCCACAATACGAGGTTAGTCATTAATATACTGCTGCATGAGCTGGGCTGTAGTTACATCGTAAGGGATAAAAACTGAGCTTTAAAATGAACAGTGGTGATAAAACCGAGAGAGGCCGACAGTGATCACTGACTTTTTTTAGGGGCTTGTTCAGATTAAAATACAAAGCATTAAAACATGTTAAAAACACAACAGCCTTAATAAACACAGAGGAGTTTGGACCTGGAAGCAGGTTTCATCAGGTCATCAAGACTGGATTGCACTATACAGATGTACAATGAAATGTAAATGTCTTTACATTTACATTACGTTTTAGCTGAATCAGAATTATATCTCAAAGTTTTTGAAGCCAGCAGCAAAAACTGTTTGACTCCAAACACGCTAGTGTAACAATAGTAAATAATAGAGGACACCTAACGGATGAAGTTTTTATGTCATAGTGTCTGTTTTACCGTGTGAAGTTCTAACCTTGCACATCAAGACTCAAATGATTTCAAAATAAAAGTAATTTCCTGTTTTATTTTGAAATCGCTGACCTTGTTTCATTTTTGGTTTTTGTTGCATGCCATGCATGTTGTTTGTAGCTGCCGTGGTAATTGAGCCTTTTACTTGTTTTTGGATTTTTGGCTTGTTCACATGTTTGTACTGCGCAGATGTCTCACCCGCCTCCATGTTTGTAGTTTTTAACCTGTGTTTACAGTTTCAAAGTTTGGATCCTCTTCCTCTTTAATTTGTGACACAGAGTGAAGGAAATAACTCATCACGTGATATTTAAATTTTGCTCCACACGGAGAAATGTTGTTTTTAGAAAAGCTACTAAATAATGTGAATGACTAAAAGTGTTTGATGCTACACAGTGATCATTTACTCCTTTTTTTCTTTGTTGTAATGCTCATTTAGACACTAGGGGGCAGTGGCCTTTTAAAGTCTACACTTTAAAAAAATCCACACAGTGCAGTAGGGGTTAGGGTTAGGGGGTCAGGGGCACCACATACTGTATATAAAAGATAGATAATTGGTGAAATCCTGTTTGATTTGAAGCCCTGATTTTAGTATTTTAGCTGTCACCATTTTTAAAAATAATAATTGTAATAAAAGGCAACGACAGCACAGAGGTGAAGCCTAGCAAACAGTTAGCAGCTGTAGCACACACGTTCCATTCAACGTGAATGGATAAAACCAAATTCTGCTCTATGCAGTTATCATGAAGCGGTAAATGAGCCATAGCGGTCGTTGTAGCAGCCTCTAAACACCGGACTCTCTGGGAATTGATTCTCCGATGGAGCCAAAAGCACAGGTTGTAACAAACAACCTCTACTAATACTACTACTACTAATAATAATAATAATAATAATAATAACGCCTGAAATTTTATTCCACATCTGATGCTCGCCCACCACGAGCTCTAAATCCACTGACATGTTCTGCTAATAGCTGGAGGAGGACGGTGATTAGGGCTGCTTGGAATGGCTCATCGCTCCGCTAACTGACCAAAGTCATTTGGAAAAAGAACAAAAGACAAACAGTTTATTTCCTTTCAGTTTTAACCAAAGAGCACTCCGAGTGAAGGAAAACCTGTGAAACACATGGTGCCCCTCATCCAACCGTGACAGCTCCCAGTGGTTAAACTGCTGATCTGCAGGAATGTGACAGATGTGAGCCTCTAATTTACTGGGAGAGCAATCACTGTGGGACAACCATCCACTGGTGCTAAGTGGGATTCATTAAGGCTGTGATTGGTATCATCAGCTGCTTCAACCAGGTAGCTTCATGCTGTAATGATCAATGCTAATGTATGACTGGACCCCGGTCTGTGCAGTAATTATGGGATATTTGCCCAGCACGTTATGGATGAGCACATTAATGCTCGTCTTGTTTGTGTTCCTCATCCGTTCTCTCGCAGGCGTGCAAGCATCACACATGCAGGAGACTCGGACCACGCTGCCTCAGCTCCGCCCAGAGGACCGGGCTGTCGAGAGGCGTCTCCACTTGGCTCAAGCCGGTCATGCAAATTGAACATGGCAATGAATCGAGAGCTGTTCAGTTGTCATGAGGATGATGTGCAAATTGCTCCTTATTTTTAAACAGTATTGGTGTTGCTAAAAGCAAGGATGGATACGAGGAAGCCAGCAGCTTCCTTCACCCTCACCTCCCAACTCTGTCACCTCCCAGTCTGAACACCAAGCCGCAGAAGTGTCCTTAACCAAATCTGGGCTTTCCAGGTTTGTGTTATAATAAAGCTACTTAACTTTAGTAAGGACGATCTCCATTTCTTTTGTTCACCTTTTCCAGTCAGATGAGCCCTTAGCTCCTGTTCTGTAAATGCATTGTGCACTGCCACACTGCCTTTCAGCCCCGTCCATCATTGTTCCTTCTCCATCTCATTCAAGGTGTGATTGCAAGCAAAGTCTGCAACCTGCTTCTAGACTTCAGGGAGGTCCTGTCACCATCTCTCTTCCCTTCATCTGCAGGTTTGCTCTATTGTTTTGCTTCTCAGTGGAGTCTAGATGTTTGGATATTTTGCTCTTTTCATTAAAAAAATAAATCTCTCCTGATTTAAATATTTATCTATGAGAAAAGACAAAAAAATCTGTAGATACCTAAAGTGACAGTAAAGATTATTGTTTATAAATTACTACATAAACACGTGTTAAAAAAGCAGTAGCTATATGTAAGAACAGGACTGATACAGAAAAGTTTTCTGTGATGAAGTGCTATCCAGTGCTTTGAGAAGTTCTGACAAACTGAATCTATTGTTTCCGTCCTCGTGTTTGGAGACGGTTTGCGTCCCCGGGCCCTCGGGACCAGCTCGGTTTGTTAGCTGCTGGCTCTGGAAGCGCGTCTGCCTGGTGTTGTGAGGCTGCACAGCAGCAGAAACAGAGGGAAGAAACTACTGTGCACGAGTGCTCGTCATCCTGGACGGAGCAGGGAGCAGACAGACGGCAGCACAGCGCTGTCAAGCCTCCGCTGGGAGCTTTGGCGCTAATTGTGTAGGAGAAGAAGATTGTTTTGGCTATAATGAAGGATCTGTTTGTTAACCCCGTGCCCTTGCAGTAGATTGGGAGTCTGTCCACTCACTGTGCATGTGCCAGCTGACTGCTGTTTAGCACTACGAGGGTTTACAGCTCTGATTATGGAGAGAGCAACCTTGAATAAATGGAAATGTGGCCCGTGTGATCCACATTAGCAGGCTTATGTGTTTTCTAATGTTGTAGTAAAAGCAGTTATCACTGTTAGTGTTTTTTCAACATTGCCTCTTGGACTAGAAATGAGGCTGAAGAGCATCTGTGACGATCCCAGCATCAGAGTTTCAGCTTCCACAAATCCTTCGTCCGTGCATATACAGTCGGACCTGCAGGTTAATAATCATTCTTCCTCCAGTTCCTCCACCATGGAATCATTTGCGGAAGCAGCGTCCAAGCTTCAGTGTTTAGCTTTGGCACAAACAAATGTTTGAGATATGTTTTCATGTTTACATTTGGATTCAATTTTGGATAAGAGGATGAAGTAGCGAAGGCTGTAAGTGCCTTAAAATGGGACTGAGAGGTCACAATCACACAGGTCTACAGACGGGCTTGCAAACATCTGGCAACCACTGGCTGTAAAAAAAAAAGTGTATTGTGTATTCTCACTCCGGCTGCGAGGATGCTTGGTGTCGCTTGGTGAAACTGGTCACAAGTACACAGAGCTGCACCGAAAACCTCCGTGCAGTGATTTTGACCGCAGCTGGGAAATGTGCGGAAACAGAGACCTTTCCCCTTCAAAGTAAAAGCTGTGCCTTCTGAAATGTGCTGGTTGCAGTGGTAAGGCACACGTTTACTCTGAAGGCGATCTCTGTTTGTCTTTGTGTCGCACTTTTTCAAGTTTCACTACAGCTTGGAGAGCAAACCTCGTTAATGTGTGTTTGCAGACAATTTAGTGTCTTCTGTGACACTGTGGGCGTGTCATGGTTGTGGGTCTGTGACCCAGCTTTTTGAGTTTACGTTTGGGATTTATGATTCTTTGCTTTATTAAGATGATTTAGGTTTACTTATATGTTCCTTAATCGGGTCTGTTTTCAGTCTCGGTCTCCATCCATGTCCCTTAGTTGTTCCCACGTTCGCCTCCTTGAGTTTCATCCTCATCTACCCAGTCTGTTTCCTTCCCTGGCCCCTGTGTCAACCCTGTGTCTCCTAGTTTCTAGTGTTTCATTTGTTACCCAGTTTAGTTTAGCGTTATCTTCCTTTTTAGTTGCTTTGTTTTGTAAACACGTTTTTGCCTTGTGCCAGGGGGTCGCTGACCGGCCAGAGGCTGAGCACTGAGGCCTTATCTCGTGGCAGCCATTGTGGCCAAACAGTTAAGGCACCGACTCTAAAGGACACTTACATAAAACATCATAATACATCAGACTAAAAGTGCATTCAGTTATTTTTGGACATGTAGTCTCTTCTTGTTAAATCAGACACTTTCCTTTTGCTGTCCACGACCATGGATCACCCAATGATGTCTAATCTTTGTCTTACACTTTTGGGATGCTGGTGCTATTGAAATAAAAGTGACCTGAAATGAACCTGCTGCATGTGCATGAGTGTGTTGCTGTCCATTAACAGCAGCAGATTCTGAACTCACACTTCCAAATCTATGTTGAGCTAAAACAGCTAAAGATGTGTGCTAACTGAGATTGGGAATACTGTTTTCTTTTAGCTATAGCAGCCCATGAAGCTTCCTGATGTAGATGTTGGCATTTCCTGCTTCCTGAAGGTGGGATCTTAATTTTAATGAATGAATTTTGCGTTTACTGAAAGTTGTAAATAATCTTATTTTACGGGGGTTTTGGATGTTAATGTATGGGTGATTATAGCCTTCCATTAATTTTATTACATATGTAAATTCCAGTTTGCATGCACAACAAATCTAGTATTCAGAACTAGTTTGCAGTGTGTGTGTGTTTCAACGCTCGGGTTAGCTGTGTGTTACTGTTGGACAGACAGTGAATGATTAGAAACCCATTTTCTGCTCCTATTGTAAATGCAAAAAAAGGGGGGGAAAGTGACTCTATCAGCGTCTGGTAGTGCCTCTCTGACTGTTCATTTCCACGCATGAAATAAAAAGCAAGACAGTCCCGGAGCACTGAGGAAGCAGAATGAGTGTGTAAATCTGAGCAAACCGGCTAAACGAGCACACGGTAAAATGTGGCAGGAAGCTTCAGGGAAGTTCACCATGACAAGAATAAAACTAATATGAGTCTTTGGGGCTGAGAGAGACAGACTCATTCCCAGCTGATAAAATGACCATTCCTGCTCGCTGCTCTCAGCTGTCCTTTTTATTGCATCGCATAAAGCGGCACAAAAAAGTGTTTCCGGGAGAGCAGAGGAGCGGGCGTCTCATTTTTATTGGCCATTAGTTTATTTTTTCCACTCATCCAAAATTACTCTTTGCCTCCTCTGCTTGCTTGCCGTCTCCCTCCTTCCTCTTCCTCATCCTCCTACTCCTCCGTCTCCGTCCCCTTTGCTCAGCGTCTTTGTCATTCCAGGAATTACACTGGATCAATATGACGTTATTTGTCTGTCCGTGTTTTCTAAGGAGTGAAATGTAGCCACCCTCCTACGCAGCCATCAAAACCCACCACTCTCGTCTGACTGGATGTCATAATTTATGACACGCTGGCATCATTTTTAGTCACAGCAGGTCGTCTCCGTTTGGAAAAGAATAATGTCACATGATTTATGACTTGCTGCACAAATGATTCCTGTGTGCTACTTTCATGTAAATGCATGAAATCTTTCACATTATTAGTTCTTAATTGCAATAAAACATTATTGTTCAACTCTCTGAAGCGCAGTTAATGTCAGATTGAACAAATTCTCTGCCCAAAATCTGTTAATATAAGAGACAGAAGTAGCTACTGTGACATCACATCAGTTATTAGTTTGTGGATCTACATTATTTTCAGTCTTATTAAGCTTTAGCTTCCTCCACCACAGAGACAGTGGAGGGCCAGCTTGGTGTGCTCCGTGAATACCTGCTAATTATTAACATACCGTAATGGCTTGAACCACATCTGGACTCAACTCCAACCACCAGAATAAAAGTTTAACACATTTACTGCAGTTCTGACTGAATTAGCAGGCAAAAATGCAAAGTTTTGTTTTCATTTTTCTCCACAGGTTTCAGACATGAGGGAGGCATCTGCACACGAGAAGAACAGGATCCACGAGCGAATACACAAACACAAGAAAAACAACAAGAAGCACCATGGTGGAGCCTGAGCAGCACCATCAGTGGACGGCGGGAAACCTTAAGTAGCAGGTGAACGATTGTTTCCAGGAGTGTCGACACTGAGGCTCCGCCTCTGAAACACACAAGCCGGCCAGGTGAAAAGAAAGAAGTCAGCACAGAAAACAAGTCTGCACAGGAGGTCACATGATGCATGCAAATAAAATACTAGAATTCAAGCACCAGCACAGTGCCACCACTCAGATTACCGCTCACCTGCAGAAATCATCCACACCGCTTACAGCTTATATCTATACCCTTAAAAAAAATATGTAAGTTACACAAAAACTAGGGTGACCATATTTTGATTTCCAAAAAAGAGGATACTTGGCCCAGTCATTCGCTTAAAGAAAATTTTAACATATTTAATCGATGCCTTCTCTGTGCGGTTAATGAATGGTGAACTAAAAAATGTCATATGGGCTTTTACAAGTCAACAAGTGCAAAAAAATAACTTAAAAACCTCTGCAATTAAATAATGGTACAGAAATAATGCCTCATCTGTATAAGAAAAATTACCAGTACCGGGATAGTACGAGGGAAATTTCTTTTGCAGTTCATCGGAAAAGATGCACTTGCGCTTTGGCATCTTTTAAACATCACCATGTGCGCTGTCTGTCCCGTCTGTGAGCGCAGAACAACCACTCACAAAGCTGCAGCTCGGGGATGGCCCCACACATATGGGTCCTCTGTAGGCCTATAGGAAAACCCGGACATTTTCATCAATCTCGAAATTTCACCCTGGACGCCCCGGACAAAACGTGAAAAGTGGACATGTCCGGGATCACCCTAACAAAAACAGGCTGCGAACATGTTGATTTCTGCCTTAACGTACGAGTCTGCTAGGATTGATCCACCTCTGAAGTCACCCCCATGTGGTCATTAGAGGAACTACAGTTTTGATTTCAGCAAAAGTCTTTTGGTGGTGAGAGCAGGTTCACTCATTTTCTACCAGACACACGTTCACAGGTGAAAGATTGTACAGTGAACTCTCTTTAAATACACTTGAGGTGACTTCAGCCAGTATCTGCTCGGTATTGTTGTAATGCAGTACATCGTGAGCTACTTTCTGCTGTTAGTCACAACATGTGCCACTAATCAGAGGAGCTTTCGCTTTACTCTTTGCAGTCATGGACCAGTGACTGTGAAGTCCATCAGCTAAAAAGAATTTCTTCCATGTGCTGGTATCACACTTACGAGGCGAGCCCGCGAGTCTTTGCAATAAGAGGAGCCGGTCAAGGTTGTTTGGGGCACCTTTGGAGGTTTTCTGCATATATATATATATATATATATACTGGAGAGATTATACATCTCATTCGGCTCGGTAACTGTTCGGGATTCCCTGAAGAGGGACTACCTTACTTACCCTTCTGCCGCGAGCACCAGCTCCAGATAAGCAACAGAAAATAGATGGGGCAGAGAAGCGCAGAATACAGCGGAGTGGGACACAAGCACAAAACACATCTTTCACTGGCAGATAAGCAAAAGGCTTCCCAGAGTCAGCGATATAATGTGGTCCCTAAGGACAAAACACATACTGTACAAAGGAAAAGCACAAGCATATATGGGGGGGAAAAAGCTCCAAATGTATAAAGTGCAACAAGTAAAAATGCAAACAGAGAAAAACACATGCAAAAAGAATGACGCTTCCAACGCAGCCGTGATGGTTGGTGTGGGGAAAAGGTCTCAGAGCTGTTGGGTCACCAAAGATTTTAACATAAACTTCACATATTAAACCGAGCAGGCAGAGACCAAACACAGTGTTTCATACCAAAGGAACATGTTGGTTACTTTAATGGCACTTCATGAGTGTGACCCCGTACAGCGAGATCTTCAGCTCTCTTAGCTGTTCCTGTTCCCAGAATAAAGCTGATCATGCTGATCGTGCAGGACTCCTCGACAACCTTCACTTTGCATATCCTGAATTTAACTAATTGTCTTCTTGTATCCCACATTTATGTATTCATTAGATGTAGATCCACTTTATTTTTAGTTTTTAATTCCACCTTGTTGAAATCTACACAAGCGTTTTCTTTTAATCATGTTAACCCACTTTTTAAATGTTGTTTTTTTTTTTGCAACCAAAGTCATTATTAATGATCCTAAATCTGCAGTGTTGATGCACTCAGGTGCATCATGTCCTGCACCAAATCAAGCACTTGTGGTGAACCTCATATATTCTGTCTTGCAGATAATCGTCTCTTGTCTCTGACCTTATAAAGCAATCATTACTGTCCTTTTAAATCTCCTTAACCTCAGACCTCATCGTTCTGACTGCATGCATGCAAAACAGAGTTATTCAATTGAGTTTCTCCTCTAATATAAGTAACTATTACATTTCAGTCCCTGTCCCTGCGTGGCACTGTGACGAATCTGCACTGTGATGCACACACAGTGCATAATAATGTAAACCAAAGACGTATGAATATGTATTCATCATCGTGATTACACTCGTGGCATGTAGCCTTTGAAATAGCTGTAACTTATTAAGTCAGGGCGCTTAATCAGTGTTTTTCCCTCTACACAAATTCACAACTAGACGGAATTTATTTTCTTATTTTAACCAACACAAGGTCAATGTTAATGTTTCCCCCCAAAACTGATGACAGCGCCTCCATCATCCCTCTTTGTTTAAAATTAGAATTAGTCATTTGATTTGTTTGGGAGGAATTTATAACACCTGATTGGAGTAAGACTCTTTGGTTTGAATTTGTTTGGCTAAATATTGAGGAAGTTAGTTGCATGTAAGAGGCATTTTCTCCTTTAGGAGCACCTCTTTTGCTATTTTTACCCTCAAGTTAACCAGATGACCCCGGCACTGCTCACGAGGGTGACTGACGCCGTGGAGTCGATAACATCGATGACCTGAAATGTTATAAAACGAGTCAAAGGTCAGTTCTCTTTCCTGTTAAACACGACTGGGGTAATTAGATATTGGAAGCAGACCTTCTCCTCATTGGTCCATGAAGATGTAATTTTGTGAAGGCTGGATGAACAAGAGGCCAATTTCCTGTGGAACTTTCCGTCTTCATTGACCAACAAGCTTCATCTTCTCCAGTGATTGCTTTTCAGCAGAAAAAGATCTGCTTTGTGGGCAGTGAATTGATGAGGTAACACGGCAGGAATCATTAGCCTCGTGCCAGACGCTGTACCGGAGGACAAACATGAGACACCATTCAGCACGGCTCCATACGGTAACCTTACAGTGGCTCATACTACCAGTGAATGACAGATTAAAGACAGAATCCTTTAATCCTGGCCCTCTACTGACAAATCAGTTATCTGGAAAAGTAGCCTCACCTAGTTGTACTAGGTGTTACCGTTCTTTCCTGGCTTTGTGTATGTTTATTAATATAGTAACTCTTTTCCAGTCTTACTGGCCAAAGCACTTAAAGTGCTCACATAATAATACCGTACAGAGTTTTTTCTCTCGCTGCTTAGTTTTCTGCAGCAGCTGCTTTAAGATTGTATTCTGTTTTTAACCTCTTCATATTTTTCCCATGGTACAGTTTTATCTTATCTAAGGTGCTGAAAACCAGCCCCTTTGCTTTCTGTGCGCCTCACAGATATCCATATGATGGTCAGATGCTGCCAGGAGGTCCCTCTCATGTGAACCCAGTTTGCTAAGTTAACCACGGGAAACCCTGGTTAACTTGGCCACCTGATGACCAGCTCTGTGCTACTATATGTCCTGATGTAGACATGATGTCTGCTCTGTTTTGTACTGCGGTCTTTCTTCTGCTCTTCCATCTCTGTAGATGGATTTGTGGGGAGGTGACAGGACACTAACTGCAGCTCTAATGGCCACCTTAAGCCGACTTCCAAAGTGAGTGAAGTTTACAGCAGAAATAAACATTTTTACAACCTTTAAAAACTTAAAAACTATATGGGGTGAATATTTTCACAACTCACATATTTAACTTGCTAAGTGTCTTCAAGTGGTCTCCAAAGTGTCCGTACTCGACCTCTGGACAGCATTTATGGTACTGAGGCCATTTGATACACTTTTTTAGTGTTACTATATGACAAATCAGTCGTCTCACTGTGCAGTTAATTGTTAAAAAACATATCTATAAGTCTGCACAGGCGTTTGTGTTTCTGCACTAAAGTCTGTGGATGTAGCTTAGCTTGCTAACTACTAACTAGCATTAGCTGATACCTGATCACATGACCCTCTGCGCCAAAACCCAAACAGGAAGCTTCAACATTGTTCCACCACAGAGGCACCTTGTCTCCGTCCTCTTCAGATAATACCGGTCCCACTTTGCAGTCTGACTTTTATGAGCGGAAAGTTGCATTCAGGGACTTCCATCCAGCTTTTAATCAAAGCAGCAGCTGTGGTTAGTTTGTGGAGGAGGGAGGGCAGGTCTGGGCTTCCCCTGGGTAATCAATTTGCAAAGGCAGATGCTCAGCGGGGCACAAACTTCTGTGGCTTACAACAGCTGTTCAAAGAAATACTTATCACGAAACAGTCTTTATTTTTCTGGTATCATTTATCATTTATTCACAGTGAAAGTCACAAACACCAGCAAAGGTCAGGATGGCATATTAATGACAGATTAGCCCGCTGCATCGTTGCATAACTCAGCACAAATGTGTAGCTGTTGCTCTATTATAATTTGTAGCTATTAGCCTGCACCTTGCGCCTTCATCTGGTTCTCTTGCAGATGAGCTTAGGCGCCAGAAGTCCATTTCTCATGCCGCACCTCCAGTTATTGGACAGGTGGAGACAGATGGCGCGATGCTGGCGGCCAGTCAGAAAAAGTTTCCTGAATCTTGGACACTGATGAATGAAGCAAACAAAGCATCTGCAAGCGAACAGAAGAATCCGCGGCTTCATCAAAGAGTCAAAGAGGGAGCGCCGAGGAACAAGAAGTCAAGTCATTAGAGTAAATGACCAGATTTAATGTGCTGAAACATTCATCAGCACACCGAGGGCCATCTGTCCGTACCTGTGTGACACTCCAGCGCCTCGCATCCCTCCAGGTCCCCGTTTACGAGGCTAAAGCGCCACTTTTACACTGTTTAATTATACTCAGTTTAGAAACTAATAAAGTTTAAAAAAAAACGCAATTGTGGAATGGGTTGGAATTTAAATAAGGCATTAAATCTCAGGATGATCTCATGAATTTTGTTGTACTTTGTATTATTTAAGCAGAGCATTAATCTACCTTGTTGATATTTGAATATCTTAATAAATAGCTGTTGTTAAATGATAATGGCAAACCCTTTTATTACCGGGGAAGCACTAGCTGGTAGTCAGGCCGTACACGTGTCCTTGTGCAGTTGAAAATAATCCACCAAGTCAGCTTGTAGTTGAAAACAAACATACAAACATTTATTTCCACAGTCTTGAAATACAGTAATCCGTCTGAATGTTCCTGTAAACTGCAAAACACAGTAAGAAAACTGTTTGACTCCACAGCTAGTTAAAGTCCCGTTACTCCACAGTGCCGATCGCGACCGCTCCCCTGTGCACAAATACCATGCATTAAAGGAACAGAACGTAAAAATTAAATAAGGAAAGAAAATACAATATAACTGTACATTACACTAAACAAAAGTGTAAAGTAAACTATCATTATCTTACACTTATCCTCATACAAAATAATTCAAATCAAATTATTAACAAATATACACTCTGTGCAATCTGAGTAAAGTAAGAGATATTTAGACCTTTATCTTATACATTCCCTGCCCCTAATTGTTCTATAGACTTATAAACAATTACCAACAATTTTAACAATGATCAAGTTCAACAGGATAGACATTCAGTCCTTAGAACATAGTTTCTTCTTTCTTCTGATGTCAGAGGTCACCAGTACATGACATACCGTTGGAGTGCAGTCTTTACCACTGACTCATACTGCTTCTAGGAGCAGACAGACCTTAGTGATCGGTCTATCTAGTTCACTGGTCTTGGTCTTCACACGAACCCTGCGAACAAGTCCATGTTCATCCGGCATGGCTTGAGTGACTCTACCAATGAGCAAAGAGTTTCTCGGTGCAGTTTCGTCCACGAGCAAAACGACGTCTCCAGGCACAAAGTTCCTAGACACCCGTGTCCACTTCTGCCGTGTCTGAAGCTGAGGCAAATATTCTCTTACCCAGCGCTTCCAGAAAAGATCTGTCATATATTGAACTTGCTCCATCTTCGGCGGGCATAGATGTCCTCCCTCTGGAACAGTCCTGGGGGAAGAGATGGCGTTGTTTTCAGGAGCAGGAGATGATTTGGAGTGAGTGCTTCCAAGTCATTAGGGTCATTGGAGGGTGTAGTAATAGGCCGACTGTTGAGGATCACTTCGGTTTCACAA
>VUQG01015022.1:0-22679 GCA_015106755.1 Etia nguti
CTCTCACATGCCCCCCCCCCCCCCCCCCCCCCCCCCCCACCACCCCCCAACCCCCCACCCCCCCCCCCCCCCACACACACACACACACACACACACACACACAAACAGTAACCTCAGAAATGCCAGCACCTGGAACTCAAACAAGTACCTGAGTACCACCTCTGGGACCAGTATTTCATGGCATTTTCTTAGAGTCAACATTTCTCCTTCCAGCAGGATTTATTGTTGGCATTGTTGTCAAAAACCTGGTGGTGATGTAAATCCCCCCCCATCTCTTCCTTTCTGAGACCGAGAAGCTTAGAAGGAGCAGGCTGAGAGTAGGATTTATCTTCAGGGTAGGTCTGGTGGCTGTGGACCTACTGTAGAGAACTGCTGTGGAGAGACTCCTCAAAGTTTCAATACTGAAAGTTCAATTACTCAGAATAAACACTTAAAGACTTTTAGGTTTACATCAAAATGACAACTGAATAGTGTTGGCACTGTGGATATTTGACAGTAATTTGAAGAAGTGTTTTTCTTCTTCTGTTATTCTCTCATTTCTACTGTAGACAAACTTACCATAATCTCTCACAACAGATATTTGTATATTCACAAAGGAAAAGGGCTTTGGCACCAAAAGCTTTGTCTGTTTTCCAGTTACCTTAAAACCACCCGATTTCTAAATTATTCTTACCACAAATGAGTGGTATAAGGCAATACTTGCTCTGGGACCCCAACACTAAACTTAAATTTGGAATGTTAATTAAATTACTAATAAAATACAGAGATACATGTTAGCAAATCAAATACACAGTGACCGTATTAGAATTTTAATCAAAATAAAAATTTTCTGATTTTTGGGGGTGGGGGGGGTCATCTGTCAAAATGATTCAGTTCTGTCTACATTGACAATTTGTCACTAGTAGTAGAAAAGACATAATAGCAGGATGTGCTAGAATTACAGATAAGACATTTTTGCTCTGAATGATTTGCGTTTTCCCAGAGACAAACTTGGTTAGGTATTTCTTTGTGAGCGAGGGTGGGACAGGCCAGTTTCTCCAGGAGCTAGGCAAGTATGCACACAAGGACCACCATGCACAACTATTCCATCCATCCATCCATCCATGCATCCAATTTCTGCTTCTTATCCAGGGCACGTAACAGGAGCAGAAGCCTAAGCAGAGAAGACCAAATCTCCCTTTCCACAGCCACCACCTTAGGCTCATCTGGGTAAAACACAGAGGCGTTCCCAGGCTAGCTGAGAGACATAATTTCTTCAGTGTGTCCTGGGTCAGAAGGTGCCCAGGAGGCATCTTAGTCAGATGCCCAAACCATCTCAGCTGGCCCCTTTTGATGTGGAGGAGTAGCAGTTCTACTCCTGAATGACTGAACTCCCAGCACTAAGAGAGAGGCCAGCCACCCTTCAGAAAAGGCTAATTTCTGCCACTTGTATCTGCGATATTACTTTTTCTGTCACTACCCAGAGCTTGTGACCATAGGTGTGGGTAGGGACATACGGATGTCCCTAAATTCATCTGGTTGTCCACCATCTGGGTACCACCATGACAGGTACCAACCACCTTGCAGCTGCCCCTCCATCCATTTGCCTCAACAATGGAGATGCAAAACAGGTGCATTCAGACTTCTCCTCAGTCTCCTTTGGAATGCTGTCAGAGTTCTGTTCTGAAGATCCTCTGCCAGACTCTCCCAGCGTAATCTCACTATACAGTTAAGCACGCCAAGCCTGTCCAGCATCTTGGACCAGCACCTGATACAACTCACCACCAGGTGGTGATCAGTTGAAAGCTCAGCTCCTTGCTTCACCCAAGTATCTAGAATATACAGCTGCACATCTGATGATACGATTCCAAAATCGATCATCAACCTAGGGTGTCCTGTTTGAGGATGGTGTTTGTTATGGACAAACTGGGATTTTAGCACAGAACTCTAATAATCGAATACTACTCAGGTTCATATCAGGCAGGCCATTTCTTCCAGCCAGATCCCTCAAGGTATCACTGTTTTCGGCCAGGTGAGCATTGAAATCTCCTACTAGGCAAATGGAGTCACCAGTTAGGGCACCCTCTAGCACCACACCAAGTGCATTCAGTGCATAAGTGCAAATGACAGTCAGGACCCATTTCTTGACCTGAAGGCGCAGGGATGCGGCCCTCTCATCCACTGAGGAAAAACCCCAATATATAGACAGTGAACCAGCGAGGATGCAAAGATACACACCACTGCCCCACAACTCTCGCTGAGGTCAACTGCAGACTGGAATAGAGTCTAGCCCCTGTTCAGGAGACTGGTTCCAGAACCGTCCATTAAGGTGAGCCTGACTATGCCTAGGAAGTTTCTAATAACCTGCACACTAGTTCAGGGTCCATGCTCACACCACAGAGGTGATGGTCCATGTCGGAGTAGCCAGCCTCAACAGCTGGGGATCCATCTGCCATTGCCACCCAACACACGTTACATCTGTGCCCTAAAGCAGTCCATGTCACCTCTTCAGGATGCGTCCTGCCAGGGTGGATAGGTTAAGGCCCAACCATTAGGTGCTGTCCCTCAAGCTTCTTCCCTGGGCCTGGTTGAAGGGGGTGGACCCAGTAACCCTATCTTGGGCAGGGTAAACTGGTCCCTGGACTTTTTTTTTGTGTCCCCTTACCCAGGGCAATTTGCCCTGTGAGACAACATAGCCAAACATGGGATCATTGAGCCCCCCAAACCCCTCCACTGTGGTAAGGTGGAGATTCACTGAGGGGCTCTGTCAAGTCTTGTATTTATTTTCAAGACAAGATAAAAACAGATATAGGGTAATGAATCCAAATCGGTAATGAAGCAAACGCATCACCAATATGTATTAAAGCTCTTTAATCTTTTTAATGAACCAACAATTTAAAGCTGGAACTCATTCTGAGTGATCTCTATAGTGCTGCTGAATGAATTACTACATACAACATACAACCAGCAAGACTGTGTTGCTTTATGTTTGGATATATTGTAATGCAGATCATCACCTTCAGGTGATATGCATAAACACATACATAGTCAAACCTCATATTGAAACACGACAAGATATTTGTCAGAACAGTTAAGGGTTTCTAGGTCAAACATCTACATTCCCCTTATATGGACATTTTGTAAAATGTCAACGTACAATTTAGCTGTTTGAAATACAGATGTAAAAGTTTCTTGAAGCTTTACTGTAAGCAAAAAGAAAATTTATATACAATAAAACCTTAAACATCTTGTTTTTTGTTTTTTTTAAAGGGCACCTATTATGCTTTTCCTTATACTCACATGACCAAAGGTTCAACTAATGAGCTCAGGGTAGGTGTAAATTATCCCTGTAAGCTAAAAACTCAGGGTTCAAACTGCTTTAAAAACTCTCTTTTCAGTTAGTTTTTTCTAACCTTGGCTCTGTATAATGTCTCACGGAGCAGATATCACTAATACGGTCAAACAAGAGCCACAGCGCAGTCAGCAAGCACAAAGCTCCACCCATCTGCTGTTTAAATCTGATTTTTATGTTGGGTAACCAATCGGCAGAAATGGATAAAACAGCTTGGTTTAGACAGGTTATGAACTGGTGTGCTGCACCAAGCCCCAGTATAGAATAAATAAGGATTATGTTTGAGCTGTGAATCATGCAAAGCAACTTTAGTAGAGTACGGGAATAAAAATATGAAGTCTGAAATAAGCATAATAGGTTGCCTTTAAGATCATAGGACAACAGTAGGGGATAGACAAAAATCACAGCAGGGCTTTAAATAAGTTCAGAAAACATTCTAATACCACTGGCATCTTGCAGAGTCTTTGCATTTCTGTTTTTCATTAACCCTGCCAAAATATCAAAAATACATGTAAATTTCACATGTTTCTGCAAGACACAAGGCATACAAGTTAGTTCCAAAATCTGCAAATTAAAATGTACAGTACAGATTTTTTTGGACAATCACTTTGAGTGATGACACATATCTAAACACTGCAACACTTCTGCTTCCCCGACATGCAATAAACATGACGTTGAAACGGATTATTTTAGAAAAAGTCTATATGGTCACACAGCAAATAAAACATCCCATATAAACCACCAATGTCATACTTGACATTAACTCTAAAGAGTGACACGTTTCACATAGATGCTTGTAGTTCTTTACACGGGCCTCTGTTGTTTGTTGGAACGCCTGTCTTGGATTAAGATAGTAAGATGAGCTGCATCTGTTCATGCGTGGGTACTGTTTGAGTTAGTATAGAAATGTACAGTAATCATGCATAATAAAGATACCCTGCTATACAAGGGGTGAACACTAGGTGGCAGGCTTTGACAACTTTGCACACAGCTCCAGTCTGCCGGGGAATAAAATGTCAAGTCATGGCAGGGGAGAGGAAGGGACATGCATAGGGCAAACATTACACTAGAAGTCAGGTATATTGCTTTTCATAGAATGTGCGTTTATCCCTCATTGAGATTGTTCCACACCTTGTATATATGCATACAAAGGCTTCTCGAACTAAAGACGGCACTGAGCTACAGCCTTCTCTGCTGCTGTCTCCAACTCAGCTCACATCTGCCTCATTGTTCTTTCCCTTCAAACAAAACAGATCTCCGGATGCTTTGTTCTTCCTCGCTTCTTTGTGCATCTCTTTTCTTCTCGCTTTTTTTTCTTTCTCTGCTCATTCTCTTGCCCATTCCTCCCCTCTGTTCCCTTTACTCCCACCTACAATTTCTCCTTCCTTCCTTCCTTCCTTCCTTCCTCCCTCTTCCTCCTCTCTCTGCAGGGCAGCCAGAGAGTCTGGCATTTCTCTAACAGCAGGAGGGGAATCTGCACCCAGCCTCGGCCCATGCTGGGCAAAGAGAGTCTGGGTGTGGCATGTCTGACAGAGGTGAGTGTGTGTCTAAGTCTGTGACGAGCAACATGTGACTGGATTCCCCACATTAGCTCTAAAAACACATATTTCCTACCCTAAAAAGGAGAAACCCAAGGAGTCTATTTTCTCTGAATGGATTATACTAAAGTAGTTTGCATTCTCGATTACAGTTTCAGATTTGGCTCAGCAACAATAAGAGAGTATAAAATGGCTGGGTAAAAATGGATTTCATTGATGTGATCGGTCACTCCAAAGAATCAGTTGAAACTTGGCCTTAAACAACCCCACAGCACCTGATACGAGCTGGAGTCTATTCCTCATCAAGAGATTTGAATTTGTTTAGGTTCAGGACTCCTGCCAAATGTGATGAGTGGCAACACTGGCCGAGGACCAACGGCAAAACCTTTTGTTCCTAATGTGTCTGGTGAGGGGAATCAGAAAATTAAGAACAAACAAACAAACAAAAAAGCCAGGCTCTGAAGGGTCTGATATCAGAGGGCAGGACTGGTCACGGTTCAGTCTCAAACAGTAAATGAAAGCAATAAGAGGGTGATTTAGAGCTACAGCAGTGGGCGGGTCAGGGATGACACCCGCTGTGTAGCTACGATGTGCCTGTTTATCCCCACGGGTGATAAGAGAGGAAGAAAGGTGAGTGGCGGGTTGATTTTTCTCTCACTATTGTTTTTAAAGTGAAAAACAAGCGTGAGGGAGGTGAGCCAAGGTAAGCAAGGAGGGAGAAGCAGAAACAAGAAAGGCAGAGACTGTGTCGGGGGTCAGATGTGCCTGTGTAGCTGCGGTAGTGGGGAGGAGGAGAGGGCTGGTCGCGGTTCGATTCCTCGGCTCTTCATGAAAGACAGCAGCTGGTCGGGGATCTCGGCAAGGACGTCCTTCGCCAGTCGAGCCATGCTGAGGACCTGGTTACCAGATCTGTCGATGTAGTCTCTGAATGGAACGAACTAAAAGCAGGAAATCATTATATACATCCTGTTTATTTAGTACAAATTATTATGCAAGTAGCATGCCAGTATAGATAAAATAATTTTTTTTTTTTTCTGAAGATCTCCCTAAAGATTAAAAACGCTGGAATAGTGCAATGTTTTGCAAGAGTGATGAAAACTGCCAATATTTCACATAAACTGAAGAAATCATCAAACCGTAAAAAGATTAGCGAGTGAATCAGAGTACAGATGAATTCAGTTAGATAAAGGCTCATTAAGGAAAGTTTCCCTCAGACAAATAACACTGAAAGGCAACTATAAAAAGCCACTGATATTCAAAACTTTCCGTGTCTCCGGAGTACCAAAATCCTCAGGTGGATGCTGGATGCTCCCAAGCCTGGCAGTTGTGCAAAAGGTTTGTTCTTGTCCTGCCTCACCAACGCTCACAAGGAGAAACAGTGGGCTCAAGACTGCGGATGCCATGTTTGCATCACCGCCACAGTAGTAATAATGGAAGGAGGGGAGTGATGATGGGTATAGGGTTGTTGGGGGTAAAAAATAACCTCTGGAATATTCGGACCTTCTAACTGGACATTTCATGCCATGTAAAAAGTAGAATCAAACCTGCAAGGATAGAATTATTCCCAAGCAGGACAATACACTATTTCATGCTGGGCAAAACATCACTCGCTGGGAATAAAAAGACATGGACCATCAGCCCTGGACCCCAGTGTCATTGGGATAATATATAGCAGTATATGTGGAAACAGCAGGACTGGGATATAGTACTTATAACTCTCTAAGGTTATTGCATGAGACAGCAGCTAAGGTATCAAAGAATACCTCTTAGCATATCTAGGAAGCTGGATTTGTAGGCTTTTCATGACTAACTGCAGTGTTTTCAAACTTCATTGTCCATTCTGATTTTAAAAAATGTGGATGATGTCCTTATTTTTAACAGAAAACTCATAAACCAGCTTCTAATTTCACATTAGACAAACAGGTGATGCCACATTTGTTAAATAATGAGAAAGAGTGGTTGATTTGGGTATTATGTTTTTTGCCCAGTTCCACATCAGGAGGTTAATGTGGCCATTCCGTGGAGGCCTTGTACAAAAGACAAAACTTTCAGAACTTTCCTCATCATCTTAATGTTTGTGGAGATCTTTTCAGACATGAAAAATGGAAACACAGCTGGCTTCATCTGTCTCCTGAAGACATACAACTTGCATTTTATACATTTGTCATATGATATTTGGCACCAGGTGCTGCGTGACAAGGGAGGGGAAAATAATGATACCAAGTAAGACAGCGCTTTGGTTGCATCAGTGATGGATTTTAAAGTGGTTCATGCCTCTGAAGCCTTAATTAAGGACCACTGTGAGCACGAGGGAAACCTTTGCCCCCCTCACAGTGGATCCTCTCATACGCTTTCTCATCAGTTACAGCTTTTATTATATAATGTTTTCAGCAGCATACTTTAAAGTACTTTAAAAGTAGAAAATACATGCAGAGGATGTTGCAATGATTCATATGGTCATAGAAATCTCTCTTGCTCTCTTTCTGTCTTTTTCCCCAACTGCCATATGGCTCACTTGCTAATTTTTAACATTCATTATCCTAAATTAGTGCCATTTTTGAGCTTTCATGGCTTCAACCACCATTTATTTGACTTTTTTTTATACATTAAAAGTTCTGAGAAAGAAACAGGACTCCACAAGATACCTCACATTAGCTCAACCTACTGACTTCATTCAGTTCAGGGTATGGTTGTGGTGCAGACATGGATAAAAAAAAAGTGTATATGTTATAGACTGTATGTGAAAGCTGGACATAACCAACATGCTTACATTACACACTCTGGAGTGGACGCAATGTCAATTTCTTTTGCCCACCACCACCATGCCCTCAGACACTTTTCTGGCTGAGGACCATGGCCTCAAACTTTGAGGTGCTGATTTTCATTCCCGCCACTTCACACTCGCCTGCAAACCACTCCAGTGCAAGCTGGAGGCCACCACCTGATGAAGGCAACAGAACCACATCATTCGCAAAAGGCAGAGATGAGCTTTTAAGGCCACACTTTGGACATGAAGTCTGGCCACACCTAGAAAATTTTTCCATAAAGAATTTGATAGAATCGATGGCAAAGGGCAACCCTGGTGGAGTCCAGCGCGCACTGGGAACAAATCTGACTTTTTCCCACCAATGCGGCTCAAACTCCTGCAAAGGTCATACAGAAATCAAATAGCTTCTAGCAATGTGCCAGACACCCCATACTCTTGAAGCACCCTCCACAGGATATTCAGAGGGACGCGGTCAAATGCCTTCTCCAAATCCACAAAACACATGCAGACTAGTTAGCCAAACTCCCACATTGTATCTCCTGCGTCCAAGTTTGACAAACAGACAAACTGTCCACTCCAGTGCCTGGCATAGAGCATTCCAGGGAGGCCGAGGACTGTGAATTCCCTGGAGTTTGAGCACATCTTCCTGTCCCCCTTCTTAAAGATGGGGCACAAGACTACCAGCCCAGTCTGCCAGACCAGAGGCACCATCAAAGATCTCAAAACAAGACTTGTAGAGATATGTCAACTAGGACAGCCCTACAACATCTTGGGCCTTTAGCAACTCTGCGAACCTCGTCCACCCAGGTAGTTTACATCAAGTGTAGAAGAGATGAATTTGATTTTAAGCTGATAATGCTTCACTCAACCATCTGACTGCATACTGTTGTATAAAGGTGGTGTACTAGAATAATAACAGAATAAACAGTATACTGTCTTTGAAGGGAATGCCAATCAGCCAAAAGAGTTTGTGAAACATCTGCTTGCATCTTGTTGAATTCAGTCATGTACATCCACAGAGAGCATTAAACCTCAGAGCAGCAGCAGCTCAGGTCAGCTGATTACAGTCCGAACAGAAGAAAAATCTGCTGAAGCTCTTAATAGAAATTTTAGTTTTTACTTTATTTCTTTTAACTTTTAGTATGATAACACAAATAGCTCTATTTAGCATCATGTACATCATGTACATGAGCATCTCAGGTGCACAACTATAGTTGTGAGCACAGAAGCTCCACAAACTTGTGTCCAAACGTTTTGTTTACGAGGACCAGCCAATCAGAATGAAGCTAAATGGAGGGAAGGTAAAGTGATTGTTTCAAACAGAGTATGAAATTCAAAGAAACTTATTGGAATTGCTGGAGACTGGACAATAGGTACCCTAATGCTTTTTTAAAAGTGGACATAAAACACTACATGTGTGAAGGCTACTTTACACCATGGAGCCCTACTCTACTACCCTATTCTGTCTGTGAAGCTAGAGAAATAACTGTTTAAAATGATAGTTTAGAGCATGTTTAGCACCATCTCGTGCAAGTACAGAGCTTATGACGTCACTGGGTTGGCTGGTTGCTGCTAGTTAACTTACATTAGGTTAGCTGTTAACTAACTAGTAACAGAAACGATAACTTGGTGGAAATATGGAAGCTAGAACTAAAAATTGGTCACTTTTGTCCCACCTCTGGCTGGAGAAAATAGTTTTATGTTAAAATACAAGGATATACTGTCCACTTTCACTGTCTGTGTCTTTAGCATTAAGCAGTTTTCATTATTGGCTAGCTGTACTGTAACAGAAGAATCCACATGTTAGCTGTTATGCTAACATATAGCATAACAGCTAACATGTAACATGTTTGTAGAGCACTTTATAAATGAGCGCTGTGTGAAAGAGAGACTGTTTGAGTCAGGTATGTTAAATATGAATATGACAGATTAATAGACTTACCATATGCACTGAAGACAACACAAACTTATTGCTGCATCGGTATTCACACTTCCATACCGAATAGTATGATGTTCATTTAAGTCACAAATGTTGCTGCAGTGAAGGCAGTACACATATTGAATCAATAACAACGAAAAAGCGTGAAATATAGAGTGAGTGAATATTTTTCCCTGCTAAGTGTAACAATCCTGATTAAATTATTGTGGTAATAAGGTTAAAGGCAATCAAAGGATTACTGTGTGCATGCAAATGTGATTACTGCTGCAAGTAAAACAGACTCAAAGACAATATAAGCAATACAAAAACAGCTTTAGAACAAGCGCATAAATTATTCGGCTATTAACCTTGTGAGGGGTCAATTTTGTTTTTCATTAGTGCAATGCTTTACGGTGATAACTTAAAAATAGCTGCAGTAAAGTGTGTGAAGATTTGTGGATGTGCTTAACAGAAAGACATATAAAATGAAGCTCTTGGCTTGACTGCAGCACTTTCACCTATGTTCTACGAAGAGCAAAAAGGAGATTTAAGACGGATTATGAAAAAAAAAAAATTGAAAGTATCGTGTGGCGGTCCATTGCAATCAAGTGGGATGCAGAGCCCTGCTTCCTTAAAAGCAGCTGCCCTTGAAGCGATGCCTAACGAGAAACATTTTTTACTGTCACGATTCAGACCACTAAAAATCCAGACTTGAAAAATGAGATGGACTCCCTGCTATTTTTATAATGGCCAGTGATTAATTTGTTTACTTGGTTTTCCAGCAGTTGGAAGCTACTGTGACATTTTACATTTGTAAAATATAACTTTGAAGTGGCAGTACCAGACATGCTGGGCCACTTCTTACAGATCTTAATTAAGACTCACGATAAACTAAAGTGCTGTTTCTATAGGTTTATAGTGTTTCTTTTCCTCAAGTATTACTATCTTCCTGATTTGTTAGTTTATATGGGTTATATAATCCACCACAGGTGTTGGCTACCTATGGCTGGTATTAATTTCAGGCTGATGATGTGTTTCTCAGACCCTAATGGAGATTTACAGGAGAGCCATCACACATTTCTTTTTGTTTTTTGACAATATAAACTATCACTTGCATTTATGACAGAGTTCATTGGTTTTAACTTGTGATACATATGCACATATCTATACCACCTGCACTGCTGAGGAGCATCAGTTGAATGAGCCATTAGAGTCATGCTGCTCTTCTCTCCTTCTTAATAAAATTACAAATAGTTATTGGGGTGGCTGTAGCTCAGGTGGTAGAGCAGGTTGGTGGTTCGATTCCTGGCTTCCCCTAGTCTGCATGCCAAATATCCTTGGGCAAGATACTAACCCCAAATTGCTTTCCGATGCGTCCATCAGAGTATGAATGTGTGTGTGAATGTTAGTAAGAAAGCACTTAGAAAATGTGCTTGTGCGAATGGGTGTGAATGGGTGAATGCACAAGTTGTGTAAAGCGCTTTGAGTGCTCAGAAGAGTAGAAAAGCGCTATATAAGAACCAGTCCATTTACCATTTATTGTCTCTGTGCTGGCTCAAACAAGATTAAGATGTGTGTTTTATTGTCATAAAATGTGACATTAATGTTGAAATTAATGCTAAATTACATGGAACAATAAAAAGCAAGACCAACTTTGATGAAGTGAAGTAATATTTAGCATTTCTAAACATGAATACATTTTTTCCTCTCGGCATTTAGACGCCATACATTTATCTTTTTAAGTGCTCTTTTATCATCTTACCCTTTGCTGACTCTTCTTCACTGTTATCCGAAAATTCAATAGTACATTGTTATCAGAGGCCCTTGTATTTACTTCCCATTTATGTTCTCATATCTCTAAAAGGCTGTCTAAAATAACTGTTTGGTGTTGCAAGACCATTCTCTAGTGGGATCACTGCTTATTCTTTACCAAACTCTCGGCTAAATAAGTTTCAGAAAGAGCTGCTCTCTCTTATTGAGTTTGGAATTGGGAATGTTATAAGAGTGCTTTTTGGAAGATGAGGATCTTTTCAGCAACCTTTTGCATAAATAAATATAAACATTCTTGCATTTATAAAGTAAAAAATCTTGGTGTCCGAAAAATCTTATTAATATTAGTATTCGGTATGACCACCTTTATTCCTCAATACAGTCTGAACTCTCTTAGGTGAGCCGTGTTTTACAGATGGCTGTAGAGACTGATTGGATTACCTGTCTCTTAACCTCATATTGAAGATGATTTAAGCTGAACCTGTTGCTTCTGATTTTCAGTCCAGCTCTTGTGTACTCTGGCATACCTCAGCCTTTTCTCACTGTTTCCATTCGTTAAGAATGGCTTCTTGACAGTCACCCTTCCACTGTGATCATTTCTGATGAGGCTTCAGTGAACAACAGATGTATCAGCTGAAAGGCCAGATGCATCTCTCAGGTCCTGTGTCAGGTCTCTGCTGTTTCTCAAGTACATGACTTTAAGATACTGTTTATCTGCTGTCGACAGTTTTTAGACTTGCCACGTCTTCTTTTGTCCTCCACTTGTCTAGTTTTCCCAAAAATCTTTACAGGACACACAGCACACCATGCTGAGATATGCCAAGTTTCTGGCTAATAGCTCTTGGGGAAATGACCTTGTTGGTGCAAAAATATTATTTAAGTCTTTCAAACTGTTACCTTTGGCATCTCTCAACTACAGAAATTGGAACTAATGATAGAACTAATAATATTTTCTTTGCATAGACAGTAAAAAGATAGACACAGCTTCCTGGTCAGAAAAATAAGCCAATGGCAAAATGCCCTAAACCTGCATTCTATCAAAAGGCCACCAGGTGGCGAGAGCTGTGGTTGCAAAAAGACTTCTGGTCCTATAAAAGTCTGTGGGAAAAACAGTATTTCTTTCCTGACCTCTGTAAACACTTTGCTTTTGAATTCATTTCTTGGTAATTCATTTTTAAATAAGGACATTTGCTTTGTTATTCTTCATCCTACCTTAACACCGCAGAGAATTTTCCTCTCACTCATTGGCTAAGACTTATCAATTAAGAAAAAAAAAGTTGTTGTCCAGTGAGCAAGTGGTTGCAAAGTCAGACCTGCACCTCGTCAGTTCTTGGAACTAAGATGGCAAGAGCAGAAAAATTCTTTACAGGATTTCAAAGGAGTTCAGAAACTAACGGGAGGCATCACTGTAGCTATGTCCATCTGTTATACTGTCTATGTTTTTCTTCCAACAGGCTGCCAGTAACAAAGTGTCTAAAGACGTGGTTTAACATGGTTTAACAACTATGCTAGTTGTCTGTTATGTGCAGACATAACAGAAAACTTATTAAGCTTATGTGTAGTTAATGTGGCTTTTTATGTTTGAATGACTCATAGGTCAGTGTTAAACAAACAAGCAGACAAACAAGACTCTCCACTGAAAATGGTCAGGTACAAGGACTGGACTGAAAATAAGTGAAAAAATGACAAAGCAGCCTGAGTCCCTGGAAGCAAAATATAAAGAAGTAAGACTTTTGTACAGCAGTGCATTAGCAGCCATCGTGTTCAGGTGCAGCCACCCTCTAATGCATGCATGCTTATAGAGGTAAAGGTCTATAACTCTATAACTATGCCTGAATTCTCAGAGAATTTCTCAAATGGGTTTGTGTTAGAACTATATTTGAAGGAGCCCTATCAGAATCTCTTCTACACACTACTGTGGCCTATGAATGTCATCCAACTTCGTCTTTTGGGAATTTACACAGAATTCAGATCCATTAGAATCATTGTCATGATTTACTGTGTGGCAAACAGAGTCAGAAACCAACTGCAGGACTCTTGAGACAAGAATCAGCTTTAATGCTGAAGTCTCTCCAAATACAATACAACACAAAAACTTAGGTAAAACAGGAGACACGACCGAACTAATCTCGAAATCAAATAAGGAACATGGAACACACAGGGGAAACAGCTTTGAGGGAGAACACGACAAAGAACAGAGACAATAAATATACAGCAAGTAATAAGGCTAAGGGAAAACAGGTGGGAGAACAAGACACAGGAAGTAAACCGAACATAACACGCCCGAACCAAAAGACTTAGCAAAATGAAATGTCAAACAAAACACTGGGACAGAGACTAAGACGTACAAACTAAAACAGTTAAAATGTTAAAAAACACTGAGACAAGACCAACTACAGAGGCAGGGGTCAAAGAGACCACACAGCAGACACGACCGGGATCACAAAATGGAGCTATCAAAACTATAGTCAACAAAAGCTGGGCAAAGGACTGAAGCACAGAATAACACAAATCACAAGCACAAAGAAACAATTGATCAGATCACTAACAGCGGTCTATAAAGTGAGAATATAAAACCTTTCTTAAAATGAACGCAAACTATGAACTCACAAACAACTGAAAAACCCTGGTTCAAACACCCAAAACTCTGCATCCTTTTGCTTTACATAAGTAAATAATATACAAACAGATTTATTACTGAGGCACATAATTTTGATAAGTTACGACTATTTAACACATCAACACATTAAATTAATATCACCACTTCATAAATGTCACTTAAACATCGTTTTCTTACATGACATTGATTAAAATGCTAAGAAAATTGATAGGTGTTTATATAAAATACTCCTCAGCCAAGACAAAGAACTTATTTATGTAAGAAATATATTTGTAAGTATTGATATACATAAAAAACTACAAATACATACCACACACAAGCAAACATTGTAATTCATAGTTTGATTGACAGGAAGGAAAGGACGAGACATTCAAACTTTTTATGGCTTTTATGGTAAATCACTTTTTTATGTCTAAATTGAGACTTTAGAATAACCACTGTTAATAAATGGTGAATAAAAAACTTAACTAACTTACAATTTAGTTAACTTATTTTACAGTTAAAAAGAATGATTGATAAATATTAATTTAAACCAGTCGTTAGTAAAATTACATTTATAATTTATGCTTATGATATTAGTCTGTGTGATGAATTGTACCATAACTGATGAGAAACAGTAACAATTACAGTAATGCCATCAAGCTTTGTAATGTATCTGTTAAAGGTTACCAAATGCTGTTTTTAGTAAAGGTTTTGCACTGACTGATCAGTGATAAGCAAAAACAATGGATGAGAAACGTCAGCATTACTATATAGTAAACTTGTGTAAAACATATGTATACTGTATACTGTATGAGGCAGTCCCCACTGAGTGTCTGAGTGTGTGTTATAAATGCAAGCCACCCTCCACCGGGGGATATAAACCCCACGCTGATGTTGTTGACAGAAACATGCTCAAGTCTAACCCGAGGACTTAACCGAATTTCGAGGCATACCTGAACAATGTCTCTCTCAGCAAGACGTCCTCTTGAGGATACTCTCACCTCATCTCCATCCAGCTCCTCCATAGCTAAAAGGAGAGAAAGAGACAGAGCGTACATGACTCAACCAAAAGGCGAGAATATAAAGAAGGCACAAGTCATTCTTTTGTATTTCACTGTATAATTGCTGAAGCAGAACAAAGCACAGGGGCTAAGAACGGGTACTCAGCGCAGAACTGTTAGAATATTTTATACAGCAAAAAACCTCAAGCAAAAATATGGAAATGAAAATAATAACTGAAACTAATTCCAGCCACTCAAGAGCAGGACTGAGTAGCTTAAGAATACAGAGTGTTTAGAAGGCAAGTTCAATTACAACCAAACACAGAAGGAAATTTGGAAACACTTTACAGTACAGCCCATGACTAAGGGCGAAATTCCCCTGTAATTAAATGGAATTGGAATGTGTTTTATATGAAATTACAACGTTATCATATGTATGCATGTCATTTACAAACATCAGGTAGGTACACTAGAATAAGGGTTGACAAGTCATGTTTTTACAGGAAAGATAAGTACTTATACAGTAAATACATTTAAGTAGTCTATGAGTAATATTAAATCTTATATTAATGCAATGTTATGTTATATAAATGCAATATTAAATATTGCATAAGTAATTGTAAGTACAGCATAGTTTCCTGGTAATTTAGCGGGAAAAAAATGTGTCAGGACACAGGCCGCATTAGAGTGACTTAACCTAGCCCAACATCTGGATATTTTTTACAGGAAATGAGACACAAATTATACTGTAAGTAAATTTAAGTATAGCATAAATAAAAAAGGTACAACTGAATAATAGAAAATCGATCATGCATATCAACATAAAGAATATGGGGGCTTATACCCTTAGTCATAAGCCTTATTATAAACTGTTACCTGACTTTTCGCCAGGCTGGAGGTGCTACTCTCAAAGGTAATCAAAATAGCACCTGCATAAAACTCCATATCTTCCATCTGACCAAGACAGGAAAAGGTAAGGTGGCTACGCACAAATTGAGGGAGCAAATACATTTATACAGAATCATAAAGTATTAGGGGGCAAAACCTTCCAGCAAACAATGAAAGATCCTTGGCTGACCATTTTTATAGTATAGTATATTTTTATAGTATTTTTATTAGTATATAATCCTGATTTTAAAAATTGTTTCCAAATGGACGTTGTGCCAGCGTCAGAGACATAACCTCACCGTCTGCTGGATCCCCTTTTTAAATATCCCCTCGATGTCACTGTTAGACTTTCAATTAAAATGAAGCTTGTGCTTAAGAACTGCTTTACGATATCCTTTCATTCAATTCAATTTCAGTTGAGTTTTATTTATATACTGCCAGTTCACAACAACAATTGTCTAAAGGTGCCAATAATAGAGAATGCCAGTGATTAGACAATCCCTTGTGAACGGCTCTTGTTGGTAGCGTACAAGTCCCTCTAAACAAGAAAAGCCTTCCACCACAATCAAACCATCTGCTGCAACCAGTTAGCAGGCAAAAATTAATGACATGCAATGAAAACACATTGCTATCACACAGCAAACACTAACTTAAAATAAATCCTTGATTAACTGATTGACCTAGTCATCAGAAACCTCCCTATAAACCAAAGAAAAACAGGAGAATATCAAAAGAAAATGGCAGCTCTCCTTTAGAAGTGTTCTCTGGTCACTGTAACCGAAGGCACAGAAACAAACAAACAAACAGAAAGAGAAACATAAGAAACTTAACAAAAACTGGCAAGCAAAGCAAAGGTTAAAGGCATACACGCATTAACACATCGTGCTCTGACAACCAAAATGGCCAAAGGCCTTGAAGAGCAGCTTCAGTCAACTTATATAGGCTACCATCCATTGACTGCAGAACTAAGACGTAAAAAGCAGGAACATCAAGAGCCAGTAGTAGGGAAGGGTGGAAATCAGGACCTGGAAGTAGCATGATAAATTGTAAACGGACTGGCTCTTATATAGTGCTTTTCTACTCTACCTGAGCAATCAAAGAACTTTACACAACGTGTCTCATTCACACATTCACTTTTTTCTATGTTTAAGTGCTTTCTATCTAACATTCACACACATTCACTGCAATGGATGGATCAGAGAACAACTTGGGGTTAGTGTCTCACCCAAGGATATTTAGCATGCAGACTGGAGCAGCCAGGAGTCAAATTAGCAGCCTTCCAATTAGTAGATAACCTGCTCTTCCTCCTGCACTACAGCCACCAAAGCATGGTAAACATTAACCATCTATGTGCTCCTTACTTTCTTTTAAGGGACTATAACAGGGACAATAGTGATATTGTTTCTATATAAATAAGAACAAAGCAAGAAAATATTCACTGTATTGCAATTAACAACTTGATATCAACTTATCTAGTTACTAAGTGGTTGTCATCATGCAGCCAAATAACACTGTGTTCATAGCATGTGCAGCAGCTAGCAGACCACACTCTGAGGTTCTATTAAGCCAGGTTGACCTCGCGACCTCCCATCACGCCTGAGTACTTTCACCACCAATCCCAGCGTTCGATTCCTTAAACAAGTAGAAAATGATGGGCCGTCCAACATAACGAGGAGACTTTAGGTTGTCACACCCTGTTGAGCAGTAACACACTCACACACGCACACAGTTCCCACTGAAAAGTCATCATTGATTTGTGGGCTGTAAGCTGCTTGCACACTTGAGTCCATTGACTTTCCTCAGCTATTCTCTCAGGAGGGGGCACAAAGAACTGGTGTACATAAAGAGCCAATTATGACACAGCTGCTATTCCTGTTTGAGTTCCAAGACAAGCAACATTCAAGTGCTGCTTGTCAGATAAAACACCACATCTTTGTGCCTTTCCAAAGTCAGGCTCGTTGAATTTTATTAAACATGTTTGCATCTCAGATTTATTCAGTGCACGTTCATCCTTTCTTTGGAATAAAACCAAAGGTAAATAGTAGTTTCTTACTTCTGGATACTTTGTTTGTGATATTACATATAAACACAAAAACTGAAAAAATGGAGTCTGACATTAGAAAGTCTGACATTGTTTTGTTGTTTTCTTTCAAGAAAACTTAGTTTTATTAGTGTTTTTTTTATTTTGCCTTTTTTGTGTAGACTCATAGGGTAAGCACACAAAACACTGTTAAATATAACTATATAGAGATTTGATCCTTACCTACTGTTCTTGTTTTGCCATTTTACAGCTGTAAAAAATACCAAAAATTTCACCCTTTAAACATTATTTTCCCAAAATAACCCCAAATACAAAAATTTGACCTGTATCTACTGAGATGTATTTTGATCCACCAGTTTAGAGAAAAGTTGATTTTAGTGAATCTTGAAACTGTAAAACTGCCCATTCCATGTGTCTGTGAATTTTTATAATGGCTACCTGTGACTATCTGTGTTCTAACCACATTTGCCCACCTTCTCGCAGAGACGGGCACCTTGCTGGTCTTTCAAGGATCACGGGCTACAGCAAAATAGTAAAACACCACAAGAGTGATGATATATGGTGCATATAAGGAACAGAGGCAAGAAGGTCACTAGGCACAGACATAAAATCTGCACCTGCCAACAGAAGCACCAACAACATAATTAATACAAAATAATAATTACACAAACAAACAAATTATAATCCTTTTTTTTTAACTAACTGAGATTAACGGGTCAGGGGTTCATGAGATTGCAAAGGCATATTTTACTATTTTGAGCTGCCATTTCAGCAAGTGTGGAAAATACGAGCAAATCCTGCAGATGCAGGGCTTCCTAACACAGAAGATTTTATGTTGGTGGTTTAGATTAACCACATTTTTGAAGAGCTTTGTTCACTTTCACTAGCCACACCCAGGCCTGATGCCTGGCCTAATACTGCCAGACGTGCTGAATCAGTAAATCACTAAAATAGAACCTGTCTGATAAAGTGAAGCAGACAGCAACACATCATGCCATGATCTAAAGAAACGGAAACAAACAAAGAGAAACAAATTCATTAAGATTGTCACTCTGGAAAGGGTTACAAAGGCATTTCTCAGACTTTGGGCCATCAGCAACCAAGGTGTGAGCCATTAGCCACAAATGGAGAAAACTTGGAATAGTGGCAAACTTTCCCAGGAGTGGCTGGCCTACCAAAATTACTCCAAGAGCATTGACGATTCTTCCAGGAGGTCACAATTATTATTTAAAGAATCAAGAAATCATTTGTCTAAGTGAAAGTTAGTGTTCGTGACTCAATTAGAAAGAGACAAGGCAAAAATGGCACCCATGGCAGAGTTCCAAAGTGAAAACAAAATTGCTGACCGAAAAGACCACAGAGGCTCATTTCTTTGTGTTCTCATCGAGCTCTCATTTTTGCCAGAAAACCCCCCGCCCCAAAGTCTTGATGATCTCCAAGACTTTTTGGAAAAAATTCTTTGGACTAACGAGACAAAAGCTGAACTTGTTGGAAATTGTGTATCCCATTACATTGGTTTAAAACTAACACAGCATTTCATAAAAAGAACATAATGGCAGCAGTTAAAGATGGCAGTGTGATGGTCTGGGGCTCTGCTTTTCAGGATCTGGACAACATGATGTAATGAATGTCTGAACTTTAGTTCATGCCCTGAAGCTGAAGTAATCAAGTACAGCAGGACAGCGATCCCTAAAACGGCACTGTGTCCACCTCTGAATGACTTGGAAATTTAAAAAAGAAGAAAAGGAAGGTTTTGAAGTTAAATATGACTGGGATGCTTTGGCATGACCATAAACAGCCCAGTCATGCTTGAAAAACCTTCTAGTGTAGCTGAATTAAAACAATTATTAGGCTGCTTTTACTTTCCAAATAGTTCAGAATTCAATATAGACAATATAGAGAGAATTCTTGGCCGAGGTCGACACTGACCTGAACCAGAATGTAAAGGCATAGAATATGAAAACGTAAGGGTTAAACGAAATCTAAGTGACTTCTAACCCTTAAGTGTTTGATTCAGTTTAGATGTATTTCAGTGTCTATTTATACACCCACATACAATTCACAAGCATACGTCATTCAAGCTGCAGCTCTACTGAACACAACCTGCTATGGGTGCATCATAAAAGAGAGAGGAAGAAAAACACTGTGCATTGTCTTTTGTAGCTAAGGCTAGAAAGTTATTTTTCCAAGACAGAGAAGGTAGAGAAAGAGTTATTTCCTGTTGCTGTAGCAGCGAATGTGTCAGGACATGAGGGCTGCCAGTGCCTTATCTTCAAGCTCAGGTCTGTGAAGGTAAGGGCTCTTTAGCTCATTATAAATGAGACCAAAGCTTGATTTATAGTCCTCTTTTGAATCCTGCATTTATTCTTGTGTGCTGGTGTTTCTGAATTGCTCTAGTGTCACAGGGAAAACTGAGCTTATCATGTTGGACTTGGAGCTAACTAATATTGGAAAATCGTTACTTTTACTAACGCAAGAGTTAGAGAGAGGCGACTTGAGAACTGCCTAAATTTATACACAGACTAAGACTAAGAATAATTGTTTAAATCTTTGTTTAACTGTACATATGCTTTTTCTTTTTCAAAGTTACAGTACAGCAGAGAGGAGAACAGAAATAGAGACACAGACACATGACACACAGTAATAGCTACTGGAGAGATGTAGAAGAGGAACTGTTGAGGTCTAACTCCCCAGTGTTTCAAGAGCCATGATCCCATACATTATGTATGTGTTAGTGAGTGCGCTGGTGCTTTCGGGATGTGCGTATACGAGGCTGAGAAGGAACAGCACTACCACTAGAATTAGCAGGACAACAAAACTGACTGGGTGGAAGACTTTTGAAAGATGATGTGATTTCATAGGTGCAGGTCTTGCACCAGCTCTTCTAATCTCTTCAGATACCTACAAAATGGAGTCTTGTGTGTACTACCAGGCATCGTACCATTCAGCAGACCAAAGCAATGACTGTTATGCCATTATCTGTAAGAAAGGCTCAAAACAATAGCAGCACATAGAGTGTCTGAAATAAAAACAGCTATATGAAACATGTTAAATAAACCTGCTGTGGCTATGATGAGTGCTATTTCTTTCACATGAGGCCTATGTTATGTAACGCTCCACACAATGGCGAGGCCACTGATGATGTAGCTGATGCACTGTTAATGTAGATGATGGAACTATTAACAGTAGGTCTTAAAAACACGACAATGCAAAATTCGGAAATTAGTGTATGAGTGTAATGAGGTTAGCGTTGAAATTTGGGACGCACATTTTTCTCCATGATTTCTGCTTCATTAAATTTAAAACCCAGACTACGGCTCTGTTTAGTCTAATGCCCAGAAGGCTAAACAGCTTTCTCAAGAAAATGCTGTCCAAAGGAAATGATAGAGTAACTGAAGTCATTTGTCACATTTTTTAACAACCAACCCCACCCCCCCCCCGCCGCAAAAAAAAGAACCCAACTATGAAATATTTTAAGAGGTAGAGCTTGCTGGCTGCCTCTCATTTTTTCACAATCTCTCAAATGTCATGGGGCCTTTACAGTGAGTTTGAAGCAATCGCACAAAAAGATAGGTGAGGAGCAAAGAGACTGATTGATACGGATTTCAGTCACAGGCTTATAACCGGTTGCGTTTTGCTTCTTTTTTCAGGCATCTTATAGTAAAGACAGACAGGAACTGTTGAGAAAGAGCAGAGGGGGAACGACATGCAGCAAATTACCAGGGCTCAGCTGCTGAGGGCCTGGCCATCCATACATATAAGTCAGCATTCATCCACCTCTGTGAGGTACAAAAACTTCTTTGCAATTACTATGGGCAAATTGAAAATGTGCACAAAAACATGGATGTAAAGTCATCTACTGTGACATGCAAACAGGCAGGATAGGACTTTTTTCTACCTTCACATTTAGCCATAAAATAAATAATAGACCCTGTTAGTATACCCAAATACTTACCATCAAACTCAGCTGGCCCAACACCTACGATGATAATGGAAAGAGGGAGCGATGCCGCCTGTTCACACAAAAGGCAAGATGATCCACATTAACTCATTAGATTTTTAAAGCCTCGGGTGAAAAGCAGGGGATTAAATGTTGATTCACACTTGTTACACGTTTTATCTTGTTTTGGGCAAGGCTATTAACCTGATGCAGCAGCCTACATTTTGTGATTTAAAGTAATGACCTGAGAAATTTACTTTGCACTGCGTGATGGGTAATTAGGATGAAGACAATAACAGAGAGCTTGCTTTTAATATTCTACACTGTGTGCTTTGAGAAACCTCTCAGAACCCAACCAAACACCGCTTAAAAATGAATTTGACGGGTTACTGAATCTACTGACCCCTTCAAACAGTAAGTCAATAAAGATGAAAAAAACTCCCGTCCGTTCATGAAAATCTTTACTTAGAGGCTCTTACCACAGAATGCTAATCGTTTTTATCCAAACAATGTAAAAACATTATCCTCACCTCACACGCCAGAGGCATGAGGTTGTTGATGTGCAGCAGAGTCAGTGGGGTCACAGAGGACTGTTATTCATCAGTACGCCTGCGGCTTTTTTTTTTTAACACATGCATGCAAGTGAGTTGTATACATGTGGTGTTTGTTTACTCACATTGACCACAGCCTCTTTGGTCTGGACCATGTCAGATATCACTCCATCTGTGATCATCAACAGGACAAAGTACTGAGAGCCATCTGTAATCTCTGCTGCACAGCTGGGGAACGTGCATAGACACACACACACACACACACACACACACACACACACACACACACACACACACACACACACACACACACACACACACAAATACACAGG
>VUQG01015022.1:22699-68160 GCA_015106755.1 Etia nguti
CTTACATATGCTCAAACAGCAGTAAAAAAGTTTCAAGTAGTTTGACAGAAAAAGACCAGGAATATGGAACAGATACACACACACACACACACACACACACACACACACACACACACACACACACACACACACACACACACAGAAATACACAGGTTAAAGCTAATAATCTGCCTGTGCAAAGAAAACAGAAGAACACCTGTCTGTTTTCTGGCCAATGAGCTGTAGATGAGACTGACTCAAGCTTTCCTATAGAACAATAATAATCAAATAGTAAAATCCAAAAACAGACATCAATTTAAAAGTACCAAAGTGAAAGTGATCGTTTTGTCATAAAACGTGTCATCTATTCTTTATATTGCTGTCATCTTGACTATTGTTGTTGGATACATGCCTTGAAACTGCAGGGTTTCTCCATTTCATGGATGTGACCATATAAATTGTTTTGAATTGAAATCATAAATTACACTAAACTTTAAAACGTCAGCTCTAGAAATTTCTTTTTACACATTTTGAACTGATAATAGATTTGAAAATTTCAAACAGCTTGCCTGGACACAGAGGCCACTTAAATGGCCCTTTTTCTACTTTCTGTTGTATATATTCTGAAATGTAAACATCCATTTCAAATCAGATTTCAAAGACAGTATCTAATCATCTCAGGGTATAAAAGTGCCTTTCCCAAACACTAAGTAATGCTTTGCATTTAACATTTCTAGAAATTAACAGTGGCTTGTGCTCATTTCCACCTTTATATTTTTTTTCTTGGACTCTATTGGAGCAGCTTTCATCTGTTCAATGAAGCAGAAGCTCCATTGGCTGTGTAAGTATTATTTTTCACAGTTAAAAAAACAAGAGAAAAGATTTATTTATATTACCCTGGGCCTCAATTCATCCTCTGTGTGAAATAAAGCATTTTAGCTCCTATTTTAATCCCTACTTTATTTATGTTAAAGTAGATGCTAAAGTGGGACTAGGGTCTGTAACACTTACAAAGGGACGCTAAAGTTTTGCTGGATGTTTATGGTGGATAATGTTAGCAAAATATGCTTGACAATGACGGCTATTTATCTTACACAATCCTGCCTTGCTATGACACAATACAGACTTAAACTATATATAGTTACTGCAATAAAATGTGGACTTCATATCTTCTACACAGCATCCTTCTACATCAAACAAACTAAAACTACAACCCTGAGCCAGAAACCCTTTGATAATAACAAGCACCCCAAAGATAAAATGCTGCAACCGAGCTTCTCATTTTTCCACTGCTCTTCATTCCCTGTCCATCATGGGGCATGATAAGAAAAAGAGAGGTATGTATTCACATCACTAAAAATCAACTTTACCTCGATATGAAGCCAAATGAGTTAAGAGAATTGTTTCAAGCTGGATGTGTCCGCGTGTGTTTTTTACCTGCTGTTTGTGAATTTACTGTTAGAGGGAAGACTCTATCACCACTGACTTCCCTGTTTTGTCTTGATGAAAACAGTATCAACCTGTGTCAGTCAGTGTTTCTGTGCCTTTGTGTGTAATTGTGTGTGGGTGTGGTGTTAATAAATGGGATTGTAGCATACTGCTAGGGTGATTTTGTGAGTATGTGAGTTTTTTATTTATATTCTCTTAGCACCACTTTAATGCCTTCTGCTGCTTGGCAGGTGGCGTTCCAACACAGGGTGGGATATATAAATGACAACTGATCATTCAGTGCACGTAAGTTTTAACGTCCAGCATTCTGTTCTGCTCTAACAACCAGAGCAAAAAACATGCAATTTACTGTGGCAGCAAAATCTTTTTCTTTCCCATTTTTTTTAGTAACCCACCTAGGAACCACTTTAAAAATAACGATGCAGGATATATAACGGGTATTTGCACAGAATCTAGATTAGGATCTGGATGACCCTGGATGAGTCTTGACCTTGAAATTCTGGAAAACTAAAAAAAAAAGGATTTACACATTTCCTTGTGTCTCGTGTGCTTTTACTTTTTGAATGTGTTTAAGTGTTTAAGTGTCAAAGTCATAAAAAATATTGATGCATAGTGACAATAAGTTAATCAGCATTTGTTTAGTGTTTGTAAAGATTCCCACTGTTACTACCTTCATCAGACTTCAGATAACACCAGGGTGATGTACCTATATATCCAAACATCAGGTTGATCAGTACTGGTACTTACTGAGGATTCTCTTGTATACTCAGGAGATGTCAGAATATCAGATTTTCTTAATCATGTAACAGGCTCATTTTCAACTTTATAAAGTGCCATCCTGCACAAATTATACAAACGATGAATAAAATAGGTGTCCATAGAGCTACAAAGCCCATGAATTTTTTGCAATTTAATATAACAGATTCTAAATCCTAAGTCTTAAAGATAAGTTTTTTTTTTATTATTATCTAGATGATACAGAATAGAAACTTAAAAAAAAAAGATTATATTTAATTCCTCATCACAGCTGTCTAATCTTCTGACCTCCAAACTATCACAAACAGCATTGCACTTATATTTCATCTTTAAATGCCTGCTACTCAAATTCATAGCTTTCTCCAGGATTCATAGTCTGCACACAGTATATGTCTTGAGAAAAGTAAGTGTAAACTATGTTTATCTCTGTGTTAATTGGAGGTTTACTTTTTACTGTAAAAATATATATCAACCACATCTCTGTTCTTTTTTTTAAACAGCTTAAGAAAAAAAATGAACACAGACAATCCTCAATTTTCATAAAGCATCTGACCTTCTGAAATTGGCAAACTGACATTTTTGGATTATACAGTTTTGTCTAGAAGTAATTTATAAGAGAAAAAAAATATTGGATGGTAAATGAAATGAAAGGATTTCTCAGGATTTAACATAGTTGCTGACATCTGAAGTTTTCTTTGGAGTATTCTCAACAAAAACACAATATTTTAAATACTGATGGGAGGCTGAAACCTACCTAATCATACATAAACTTACCTCCACCGTGTATATACATTTTAAAATCTCTAAATCTGTAACCTGCTATATTAGTCTGCCTATAAGTAATATAATGCAGTCACAAGGCCTATAAATGATCAAGATACAGGCACAAAATTAACAAAAATATCATTTCACTTTGGTTGAGAAACAACTAATCTGATATAACTACTTACTGCTACTACCTAAAAATATAATATTTTACCGCATACATCCATCTTAAAACTTACTTTGCTACTTTGTTGATAACAGGTGCAAAGTTAGTAGGTCCATACAGCTGCACTGCCCTCAGGCTCTGAAAATAAGACTCCAGGACTCCCTCTATGCCCACACAGTTTGGATTATCATTGTCACCATTCTGCAACAAACAGCAGACATTGCACTTATGAAGTATGCAGTGCACATATAGTGTATATTAAATGTTATACACAGGCTGGATATGCTGCTGTCAGCTTTGATAATATCAAATGTATCTGCATTTAACTGATCATAATCTGATTAGATTCCTCACTGGGTGAGGAATCTAATTTAAAAAGAGAGGATACACATTTACAACCTCAGTCAGTTTCACTCTTTAAACTGGAAAACTGGCTACTTTCTCACATAGCTGCCCAGCTCTAGAACAAACAGCAAGTAACCAGTTTTAAAGGTTTCAAAAACACATACAAATGGTAGGAAATCCACTTTCTTCCTCTATCCTTGAAGCATTCATCGACATGAGATATGAGCACAGATAGATATTTCGTATTCAAAGTTTCCGCGTTATATCACATTTTTAAAGAAGCCAGAAGGACTTTTTGCTTTTTTTTTTACTGCCTGCAAGTTATTTTTGACCAGAATTGATGCCTGAGATGCCTGAGACTTGTGAAACTGGAATCACGGCACTCAGTTTTTTCACAGTGCAGAATATAACACGCTTCTCCAAACCTCGTCTGTGACCCTTGTTATCAGTGATGGGATATTTTAACCAACACTGGAGACGAGTTACATGTTATGTGGACTTCAAAATACTACTTCTTTGTCACTAATACTCCACAACTACTACAGTCACCCTGAAACCGACAGCAGATGGATCAATGTTAAAGAGCTAGCAAATGTTACCTAATCAGCTCTCATCGTTTTTTGTAAATGTTTAAATGCTAACTACTTTCTTGTCCTTTTCCTTCCAAACAGTAATATTAAACAGGAACATTCCAGCCAGTAATACAGTAAATAATACATACAAACATCTGTACTTTTCTCACATCCTGGCATATATGTTAACATCACCAGCGCTCTGCTGTTTCAGTGGTTACGAGGTCGAAGAACTTCAGCTGTTTTTTAATTTTTTAACAGATGATCCAACAATGCATGGTTGGAAACAGATGGAAAACTGTCAGGTCTCTGTTCCGATTATTAACCAGTGTTAACCAGCGTGACGGAAGGCATATGGATAAAAATGCCAAATGTTAAATCACTTTGATCAGCCAGATTCCCCTTGCCAACTTTTTATATGCGGTGAATGCATTTACAGCGCTTTCTTTAGTGAATGAAAAAATTTTTTAATGGAAAGGACTTTATCATCCCTGTGGTCTTCAAACTAAAAGAGCTAAAACACTCTGGATCATAAGAACTGAGATTAGTTAAATGCAAAAAACATTGTTACAGAGAGAAAACAACAGAACCAAAGAGAAATAAATGCATTTAAAAAAAAATTAGTAGTTATTTCTAAAATGTTTTCCCAATTTTTAAAAAATCCTGCACCAGTTGTCCTGTCTGTTGAAGCACTTCTGTAAGACCGCAGCAATCAATACTTTCACCGCACAGTTAGGTGCTTCACTTCAGCTTCAGATCCACTGATTTTTTATTGGTTTGTCCCATCGGGAGGGAGCCGGGAGGAAGTGGAGCGGATCCTGAGAGATTCCTGCTGGCAGGCAGATGAGCCAACTTCCCAACTTGTACAAACAGCTGGTGTCACAGCCGCGTCTTCTGGTCCACCACACCCTGCCACAGATGAACTGTGCATACTTGCTTTCTACGTTTAAACCGTGCGTGTGTTTCTTACCAGCGGGAACGCGTGGGAGATTTTGCCATCGGGGGGCAGCTTAGCTCCGAAGCCATAGGCAGGAAAGAGCTTATCGCTGTCGTAGTCCTGGATAATTTCTCCCACTGCTTTCAGTGCCATGGCATATGCATTCATTTGGTACGGACTCATATAATGGAGGGAGGTGGGCTGGGATGGGTTACCTTAGAAGAGGAAACACACATGCACACACAGCACAATGTGAAGTGAACAGTAGGTGCCTCCTTCTCTCTGGTTTGTTTTCATCTGTAAAATACAAGCAACATTATATCACCAGTGGAAAACTATGAGATGATCAATGCCAAGAAAATACCATATGTTTCATCTCCTTCTTTCAGGTTTTCCTGATGCAGCAAACAGAGAAGAGGCTATGGATGTGATGAATTATGTAAAGACTTGTGGGTGTACCAGTAAAATCTGATAGTTGCAGGAGAAGAAAAGAAGACACTTTTTATCTCTGGAAAATCAAAGACGGAAACAGGATTTTTTATGGGGAATTATGGGGTTTATGCAATCATGCTAAATGTCTTAAACAATTGCTTTGGTATTGCTACCGCTGTAATTATTGCACACATATAAAGATAGCAGAATGTGACTAAAAGACAGCTCTCTCTTTGCCCCCTTGGGATAAGGTAGTTTGGACTCTCTCCTCCATTCTAAAAAGAGTGCCCTGCTTTTAAAGGGGATGAAGGGGAGGGGTATGGGGTGGTGATTTGATTATCCACGACAGATGCCTGCTCCCCACACACCCACTGATAATGTATTCCCCCTAATCCCATCAAGCTCCCAACTGCGCTGCAGGTGCACCTCTGGCCATGAAAATACCAGACACTTTCACCATTCCCTGTGCACGTTGCACGGTTGACTGCACGTTCCATCATGTGAAAATAAGAGCCTTAATGTAACAATCTATCCAGCGCAACTCTGTGCCCACCATCAAGAAGTTGAGTATACCTGCCAATGAAAGGTGAAGGGTCAAATTATATTATGGATGGGAAAAGAAATACCTTTACTGTGTCTAACAGCAGAAAGCATAGTTTGAGACAGAGAAGACTGCAGTTAGGAGAAAACATGAGGTGATATGACTGAAGAGCACGCTAATTAAGTGGCATAAAGGCACATTTTCCATATATCATTTCCCCAGCAAGAGCCAATCAAGCTTCGTGCTGAATCCAGACTTCCGCTGAATACAACTGATTTGCACATTTACCACCACTTCGAGCTTAATGCTTTTAAACTAAACTGTTTTAAACTTGTGCAGTTTTGTCAAGAGCACCTAGAGTAGAATACATTTTGGTCTAAAGAAATGGAATCTCTACAATGCTCACACCAAAAGGACAGACGGTGTAAAAATGCTTTTCAACAGACAAGACAGTGCTGGGTTTGGTTTATAATGTCACTAATAAATTCACGTATGTCTGTTTGTCTGTTCTTCTCATCTTTTTACCTGTTCATCTGATCTACTTAGCAGATCAATTGCTGGGGACTTATATATACTTTGATTAAAAGTAATAGTTTTATATTTTGATAACATGAGCCCCTATAGGACAGCACTTAATGACAGTGGGAAGGAAGACCTCTGTTTGAAGACTCATGGAGGGTTAGCCATCTGCCACAAGTGATGGGGTAGGAGGAGGAAAAGAAGCATAAAGAGCACAAACAGTACGAAAACAAGTTTAACACATGCAAAGGTGATATATAAATGCATGGGGAGTGAACGGAGGGGGAATGGATGCTTAGTGCATTGTGGGAAGCCTCCACTCAGTTTTAGCCTATAACAGCATCATTAAGGGATGGTTAAAGGTCACCTGATCCAGCCCTCACTATAAACTTGATTGACAAGTAAATTTTAAAGCCTCATTTTTTCCTAAACTCAAACTGAGAGCTGGCTGATAGCTGAAGGCTCTGACTTCCACTCAACTTCTGGAGACTCCAAGAATCGCAAGTCTGTACTCAGAGAGCACTGGTTGTCCCACCCAAATGCTTTCTTAGCATCATTTTGAGACAGGATGCTTCTCATTTTGACGATATTGCGCAGATAAAAGAAGGCAGTCTTAGTTCTTTGTTAAGTATGGAAGTTAAAGGACATGTCCTAGCCAAAACTGACTCCAAGGTTCCTCAGTTTAGTTCTGGATGCAAAGCTATACAATATAAGTAAGTTAACATTATTATTAAAAAAACAATAATAATCCTATTATGCAGTAATATTTGCAGCTAGTAAGCTAACTCGAGTGGGTGATTAGATTTGCTTAACACAAAGAATGGAAGCCAGTAGAAAAAGCTGACCTGCCTCAAAGCTCAGAACTAGGTTAGCAGCACATCGTTAAGGTAAGGTTAATATTAACAGAGCAAAACAGACTGTACTCACAACACACTGTGATGTATTGCTTTGTAAACGCTCACAGGAGCTTTTTAGCATACCAACAATGGCAAAACCAAAATATTAAGAATATGTTCATACCATGTGCTCTATGTTAGTTGTGCTTGCTAGCATGCTAATAGGTGCTGTTTAGAAGTAAATACAAAGTGCTGAGGAGTATAATGAGGGTGTCATTAGCTTTCCTGGGAAAACCAAAGAATGGCACGCACTGTTTTCACCTCCTGAAGGTACTGACATGTCAAACGTCAAGTCAAGTTCTTACTGTTAGTTCACAACAATCTACCTGGTGAGGGGGACACTTCATTTAGAACCAACTGTCAGCCTCACTGTAGAAGAAACACGGGATCATAACCTAAAAACACTCATCAGTTTTCATCATGTGGAGATCTTTAACACCAAACCTTTGGCCCAACACTCCAGTAGCTGTTGAGAAAGTGCTTGTTGATTAGTAAAAGCACTGAATTAAAAAAACTTCTAAAATCAAAATTTTATTTTTTTGGAAGGTCAAAAAAAGTAATACGTGCACACATCACAATAAAGCAAAATGGTTGTGAGGCAGTGACTTACCATTGGACGCGGTGAAGTCAATCGCCACAGTGAAATTGAGTTGTGTTCTGTGGTAAATGAAGTAAAAAGAAACATGAAAGAGTAACACGCACTTTAGCACACTTGACAAACACTCTATAAACCCTTCGAACACACAACTCTCCCAACACGACGAACTGTAACTCGGTCTGGGTAACTATCTAATTAGAATGGAAGGACAATATTCCCTTTACCATCTTGAAGCGCTAATTAGGTAAAACAAATAGAGCTGCTAATTAAAAGTGAATGAACTGAATAAATTAGTTATTTACAAATAAGATTTACAAACACAGACTTCCTCAAAGCTTCACCCTTTTAAAGCCAATATGAGCTCAGTGTGGTTCTCAGCATGATGCTTTTGGGAAACTTAATCTTGAGAGATACACACTCGCACAAAGACACGAACCCTCAAAATGGTGGCTGTTGACACTCACTGTGAGCGCGGGCTAATTATTATTCTACTCACCCTCCTCGGATAAAATCCACAAAGGTATACTCAGACTCCACTTTGAAGGACAGCAGTGTTACCTGGCAAACACACACACATACAAAACACATAAAGAGCGATAAACAGAACAGGACGGTGGGAGATACCAGGGCCAGGCAAAAAAAACTAAACAGGTGGCCAGCCAGTGAAAAGAAGCAGATGCAAGAGGTGATGATACCTATACTATACTATATGATTCTATAAGACATCAGTAAATAGCAATACAGAGGAAATGACAGGCAGTTATGAGTGATGTGGGTGCACTCACAGTTCCAGAATTGATGTATTTCTTTTTTTTGCCTTTCTTCTTGGGATTTAAAACCTGCCGTGACAGAAAGAACACATTAGTGATCATGAGTGCCTCCATAAAACCACCTTATAGCTTAAAATGAAGTGCAAAAATGAACATGAATAATTCAGCAGATTCCTGATAATGGTGGCAGCCTACAAATTGATCTGATGTGTGTATAGAGAAATGAGAGAAAATCCGTCCGTCGCTACAAATCGCGTCAAAGAACTTTCTGTTTTTTTCTCTCCTTCAGAGCACAGGTTTTCCAGTAATTATGTTGCAACATTACTATTAATTTGTTTGTTTGGAACAAAGTGCATCTTTACTGAGGAGATTTGAATAAGCTGGGGGCAGTAACAGATTTGTCAGTTCAGTGTGTGTTTGTAGCTTTTTCCAGCAAAATAATGCAACACATTTATTAGTTTCTATTTTATTTGTGTATGTGTGTGTGTGTGTGTGTAATGACTGATATTATTTATTTCATGGCGTATACTGATGTAATGTTAACAGTTTATCCCAGGGTTGATTAAAATCTGCTTCTCTGGACTTCATCACCTTTGACAGGAGCCACAGAGTCTCCACTGTGTTTTACAGTCAGCTATAGACACTCACTGCTGTATCTCTCTACTGACCTCTTTCATGCATATTCACAAGAACTTGAACCAAAACTTTTACATTTGGATGTTGTTACCACTGATTTTCAGCCCAGTTCTTGTGTAACTTGGCATACCTCAGCCTTTTCTCCCTGTTTCCCTTTCTTAGTTTCCTGGCATCCACCCTTCCACTGAGGCCATTTCTGATGAGGATTTGGTGAAGAGAAGACGGATCGATGATGTGCCAGATGTATCTCTTAAGTCTTTGCTGGATTTTTTCCTGTTTCTTAAGGACATGACTTTCAAATACTGCTCTAAGCAGCACAGATATATTTTTTAGGTATTTCACTTCTTCTTTTGTCCAGTTACCTCAACATTTTTAAGGACACACTGCACACCATGCTGAGGTATACCACAAATAGCATGTCAGCCAATTTTCCACAAACAGCTCATTGGGAATCACCTTGTTGGTGCAAAAATACTACTTGTCAGTGCAATATTTCACATTTTTCATGTATTCAACCTGAGAAATATGTTTATGACAGGCTGCCTGTAACAAAGTACCTAAAAATACAGTTTAAAATTGGTCCTTGGCCAGTGTAGATGCAGTACGGGTGCATCCCTTGAGTTGGGTGGATGCAAATTTCTCCTATTTGGTGCCATTTCAAGTTGGTAGCATAAAAAAAGTCAAATTTAATAAGATTATAATTTAATCCGAAAGAGGACTTGTTAAACTATTAGCTATGCTATAAGAGTTTTTGTCCAAATTTTCCTCAAGTGACACGGGATCAAATCTTCTCCCTGTTAATGTCGTTTCCCTTTACTCTGCAAATGCATTTTAAAAGGCTGTCAATATACAAGTATCATCTAAAAGAGCCATAATCTGTTTTAAAGTATGACGTCATTTGCATTTATGTCTTTTAAAAATGAATTTTAATTTTTATGATTCTATTTTGTCAGTTTACTGGCTTCGATTAGTAAACTATTATTACGATTAATATCGTTTTATTTTATTTTGTCTATTTTGGAAATAACAGACAGGTAACAGGGAGAGAAGCAGCATAGACATAGACAGAGACAACAACTGTGGTGACATCATACCATTAAAGGTTCAAGGTTTAAAAGTTTCTGCTAAACTTTTACTAACATCTACTAAATAAATAGAATAACCATAATAAACAATAATACTCTGAAAAGTAATAACTGTAATAACATTTTTGCTCTAATAAATGCAGCTGGAGCTCTGTTTTGTTCAGTTTAAACAGACCTTTTTGTGATCAGATGCATTATCTTTTGGCATTGGACCAGAGAAAATAAGTTAACATTTTCCTAGTTTTAAAACAGTTGTACTACTTGGTGTGAAAAGTATAGCAATCAACTGATTAATTTTCACTATTTATATCCATATTTAATGCCATAAAGACATGGGGTCCTCTGGATGATGAAATATCCTTTTCACTATTATTATCATTTTACTTCATAATAAAATTCCCTGTCAACAGAAATGTAATTTTAAGTTCATTTTAATGATCTCAATGGCATTAAAATTATTGCTATTCATAGATTTTGATTTATTTCATAAAAAAAAATATATTACATATGAAGCATAATAATAAAAAATCAAAATAAAATCATCCAGTGTGTTTTATTTTGAATTCATTAACATTTTCATTTAAACTCAATTTGTAAGTTATCTGTAGTCTCCTTCTACATGCACAGTCTTGCTGCCTGAGATGTTTGGGGTTTAGATACCAAAATATGAAAGAATGCATGTTATATGAACCCACAAAAAATTTATTTAAACTAAAAAAGATTTTATGGATGAAGCCCCACATGTCATCCTATTAATGAATTAAAAATACCCAGAAAAATGTTTAAATCAGTGAACATCCCGACTAGAACTGTATGCCGGATCTGTTACTGTGGAAAACGGTAACACCAGGCACACCGAGTAACAGTGGGCACAGGCAGGGATAGTACTTATTTAAAAGATTTTAAGCTTAAAAAATGTAGTAATATAAAAAGGAACATTATATTTTGTGTAGATTAGATATAGATGTTATGTAAGATTATTATAAATTAATATACGCATTAGTAATATGTACATTATTATAAAATTCTGAATTATTATTGTAGTATTTTTGTATGGGTAAATTCACTTGCAAAGATGATTGGGGACACGGCTTTTTAGGATACTTGGGCTAGAACAAAAAATATTGATAATTGCAAATATCAATAATTTTGGATACATATAATACAGTATAATTCTAAGGTAGAGGGGAGTTTATAGTGTAATGCACTTGCTTCTAACATGTAGACTCAAATGGCGCTGAATACTAGGAATGACCCAGGTGCATATTTTGTGCTTGAATGATTCATACGTCACTGTTAAGTAGCTTATCAGACAAACAAAAAACTTTCTCTGAAAAGAGTCAGGCAGGATTAAAGGATTAAAGGACTCCCAATGGACCACCAAGATGGCTCAGTTTGTTGAGAAAGGGACTCATATGCTAAAGGGCTAATATAAGGGCCCTGGTTTGATTCTACCAAAAGCCAACTACCTGTATCATTGTGTGAGAATCCCCCTGCTCTACTCCCGGGCTATAATGATCATAGTATATATATGAATGTATGTAACTCTTTCTTAATTGGTGGGCCAAAAAAACTTAGCACATTGTTCCACAATCAGTGTCTATGTGTTTTAAATAATCATATTATATTATATTATATTATATTATATTATATTATATTATATTATATTATATTATATTAGATTAGATTAGATTAGATTAGATCAGATTAGATTAGATTAGATCATGAATCCCAATTATTTTTGCGTTTCAAATGCATTGTGGCCCCTGCAAATGTGCTGATACATTCTCCCTGTGTGTTTATTGCCTGCAGAACCTTTGCTCAATAGCACAAAACTATAAGTAAGTCTAGCTCCTCCAGTAATCTAGAAGTCTAGAAACAACAGAGTTGCAAAGTAAACCTTGTTCCCTGTTACATGGTCAGTGTTGTTTATGCTAGCTGAACCCCCTCCTCTCTGTAATACTCTAAAATCGATGTACAAATGTGAGGGAACTTGTTATACTGTATGTATGAAAAGTACCCTTTAGTGGGAATCAGTGCTAACCTTTGATAATGCCTCCTAGCGAGGAAGATCTCTCTTTCAGGTAGGAATACAAAGTTAGCACAATGCAAGCTTATAAATGTGAAGAAAAAAATATATAGATTAGAAAATTGTGCCACTGTGAGGGTTCCAGGGTTTTAAAGATTAAAAAATCACCTAAATTGTAATTGCAAGGTCTTCATATGATGACGGCGGTATGAAATAACAAGCCAGCTCCATGTCGTGTCTCACCTCATAGACATTGAACTGGTTCTGCCCCCGAGACAGCTCTCTGTAACTGGTGGTGAACTCGCCGATGAAGTCATGGCTACAGCAGACAGCACCCACACAGAAAAGCAAGCAGGAACACAATTTTTTACATAAATCGTTTTTTAATCTGAGCTATAGAGTTATGTTTTTTTCTTTCTTAATAACTGTCAAATATGGACCTTGTTCCTATTACTCTCCAAATCAGGCCTATCTGTCCTTGCAGCATAAGTTTTGTAGCACATTGTGTCAAAACCCTTCAAGCTCTTCATCACCAAGTTTGTCTCACAGACTGTAAACAAGACGTTTCACTCCCTTCTAACATGAGGCATCAGTGTGAAGGTGTAGTGAGTGCTTATCTGCAAATGCTCTTACCTTCCATCTCGATCCCAGTCATAGACATCTACCTTCACAGTTCTGAAACAGACAGGCACATATTATTTTTGAAGGTCGTGGGTTTTTTTGTAAAAAGCTTGAACCTTAAATTATGTTTGATTGAATAAAAAAAATACTTTTTATGCCATCATATCAGGAGCACATAGAGCTGATTTCAATTTCAAATTCAGACTCCAGAGAAAAAATGAATAGAACTTTCCATATATTACACTGAACGCATCATCTCAGCTTCATGAACAGCCAAATGGCCTGCATGTTGTTTGGCATGGGTAATGACAGATTTGTCATTACCACAGCTAGCAGAGAGCTGCTTATACATGATCTGCATTGAACTGATGACAACGTCCATTCACTTGGTTGTTATGGCATCCTCCTTTTCACAACTAGGACAAATTGTCAGTTCCCAGGAGATTGCAGTGATTTTTTTTTTTTCACATTTAGTGAATGACTGGAACTAGCTGTGGTGACCAACTGGTCGTCCAGAGGTTGACGGTGTTGGTTTCCATTACGAGGTAACTACACAGGTCTCCCGTTGCGAGGAAATCTGTCTCCAAACAACAGCAATCTCATTTATAACCTCAGATTATTCACACATTTCAAACTGTCTCAGTAAGTCTGCACCAATGAATGCAACTCAACTGGTTGCCAACCTTTTGTATCCTTGTGATATTCCTATACAAAAGCAAGTGCCTGTGTCATTCTTCTTAAGTGCCTTGCTGAATGGTGTTGGTGGCCGTGGTCTTCCAAGTTGCTCTCTCTGTCAAACAGTGCAGGAACATATTTGAGGTTTTCTTTATCCAGTCTTGGTTTCTCTCCTTCTGCCTTTGCTTCTCTTCCCTTAGATTTTTCCACATGTAACATCATATTCAAATTCGCTTCTCATTATGTGTCCAAAGAATCTTGCTTTCTGATATTTTTACATAGAGATTTTCTGGTCTTTGCTCTTTTTCAAAACCTCTTCAATAGTCAGTGTTTCCATGTATGATATTCTCATCATCTGCTGATGAACCACTTCTCTGCTGCGTTAATGGTGTCTACAGTTTTCTTGTTTATTGTCCCAGCTTCGTTTCCATACATGAGGATATGTATATAGTAGGCATCCAGGAATCACCTTCTTGTCTAGAAGGAAATTTGTCAATCAACTAAGATCTTTGCTAAGTCAGAGAAAGCTTTTTTTGACTTTGCAATCCGAATAATTTGAACTTATCGACTTGCTGCACTATGGAATTCTTCAGTCTGATGTTAAATATGAAAATGATGATTCTTGAGTTTTCTTGGCAATCAGGAACAGTCCCACTTCTTCACTCTTGTCATTTACGACTATGACTATTTTCTTCAGGCTGAAATGGTTTTCTTCAGATGTTGAAATGTTTACAGAGTCAGTTACTAATGTCATTTTGCAGTTAAATTGCAGTAACTATATAAATATTTGGAATTTCTGTTTTAAATCTATGAAGTCCTGGCTGGACTGAATGTAAATAGTTAATGTTACTTGCTGTTTAATTTGAATTTCTGTGTTTTTATAAATGGCTGCAAATTTGCAAATAAAGGTAACTGAGTTGTGCTTTTTGGCATAGTGTCACAAACAGGCATGTAACTGCCAATTTAATGCCAATCTAATTCCAGTTTAATCTCCATCCTAACAAAGCAAAGTCTCTTTGAAGACTGCAAATGACTGCAAGTGGTCTCAGATCTGTTCCCTATCTTTGAAGAACAATATTTGTAAGGTAACAAGATTGAAAGTTTGTTGTACATGATCGCAACAATTTTGTTTGTGCTGTGGTCTCCAACCAGCGTTTTCCTCAATGTGACTGTAGCATTGCATATAGCTAGAAAGTCTCAAATATCGATGAACATTAACAAAACATTATATATAAATCCACTGACTTAAAGTGGTTCAAGTACAAAATGTGATGAATTCACAAAAATCTGTCAAATTTATGACAGGAGTCCTTGTTATAGCAAGGGTGGCACCGTGCATTTCTGTATTCAGTGGCTTAACAAATGCTCAGCATGGCCCAGCCAACTGAATATGTAACACAGGGCTGTGTTCAAACTAGGTCAGTCTCAATAACACCAGTGCTGGTCCCTGGGACACCACGACCGACTGCTGGCATTATTCTGACTGCCCCAGCAACAGGCGATGTCATCCATTTAAAAGTCTAGCTGCGCCCAACTGATTGATAAGTGCTCTCGTTCTTACTTTACCCAGAGAAAACAAGTAGCTTACAACATGGAAGATGTCTAAAGGTTTCTAAACAGTCATAAAATACCTCGATATTAAATTTGATCATGTTTTCTGACCTGTCATAGTCACCATTGCAGAGAGCTCTAACAGGAATGGTGAAGGGCTGCCACACTGGGTTCAGTGTGTTCTTGATCACCTCTGTCTTGTGGCAGATGGTGAACCTGCAAGCGAAAAAATCAGCCAGGAGGAACAAAAAGGGAAAGAACATTTATACTGCTCCTTTCGTACCTGTGAAGATTCCCCCCCATCCCCCCACTAATCTCCCATTCCTTCCTCTGCAATTGAGCAAAAGGCATTGTAAGCTTTTATATTTTTTATGTCTGCTTAAGTATATCCAGAGGATATGACAGAAGAGTTTTATTTTCTTCTTCGTCTTGTTTTTTTATTACTACAAAAATCTCTCCAAGGCACAGCAGTCGAAGCGATCTAAAAACTTAAACAAATGTGACTTCTGGTGGAACTCGAGTCAGAAGCATATGTGCAACAAAGTTGATTTGTATGGAAAACAAGTGTGTGAACCAGATGTGACAACGGGTGTTATTAAATGGGTATGTGGTCTTCATATGAAACACGTTCACAGAACACCTTTCATAACCTTTCTTTTACTAATAATGTGTTTGTGTGCTGTTTCACAGTTGAAAGTGGCACTTATTGAGTGCTTTCTGCTACACAGCACCACTTGGGAATAAGTACTGGAAGTGGTTTGGAGCAACAGTCATTATTTCGCAGCCCCAAAGGCTGAAGAGTGTTAAATTTTGTAAATGAAATGATGTCAGATCATTGCTGATGTCTTTTCTCCTTACCAATGCATTAACACACACTTGAAAACTCCAAACCTCCAAAATGACAAAACTTCAGCTTTTATACGGGTGCTCACGCGCACGTTACTACGTTACCACCACCTGGCTGCTACTTACTCTTTTAATTCTTATGGAAACAATAAGGGTGTAGTTAGTTTTCACACACTACTTCTATATTTTGAATTCAATTCAATTCAGTTTTATTTATACAGCGCCAAATCACAACAACCGTCGCCTCATGGCACTTTATATTTTAAGGTAGACTCTACAATAATACATACAGAGAAAAACCCAACAATCATATGACCCCTTATGAGCTATGAACAAGCACTTTGGCAACAGTGGGAAGGAAAAACTCCCTTTCAACAGGAAGAAACCTCCGGCAGAACCAGGCTCAGGGAAGGGAGGCCATCTGCAATGACCAGCTGGGGTGAGAGAAGGAAAATAGGACAAAAGACATGCTGTGGAAGAGAGCCACAGATTTTGGTGTAGATTTGCTAAGAACAGCATCACGGTATAAGATGTCAAGTATTATTGTTCATTACTGAGGTTGTATATACTTAATAATAACATGTCTTTGCATTTAAAATCTCAAATAAGATGTGATTTCTGCTTTTGTTTTTCATTTGACTCTTTGTATAGCATATATATTAACTAATCAGATTTGTACCCCTCTTGTACTGTCAGAAACCTTTTGGATAAAGTACTCCATGTAAGCGTTGATTTTTTTTAACCCTAAACTACAAAGACATAAATCTTCTGAGTTCAAACTAAGTTTTAATATAAATGGTGTGACTAACAAATGCAATTTAAAGAAGTAAAAATGTAACTGAACTTGCATTTTAATAGGAGCATAAATAAATGAAAGGAGGTCAATAAACTATGGCATTGGTTAGTGCCTATCTGATTTTGAAAAAAGCTATTAAGATGATGAAACCTTCTTTTACTCATTTCATCTGTTGTTTTCCGATGGTACCTAACAAGGATTTTTCTGATCAGTTGTGCATATCCCAGTCAATGTATGTCACTAATAACATTTCATGGATGTAAGTAAGGTCTGATCCCACCCCAAATGCCCACACTCACGTTCCATCCTCATTACTGCGGTAGAAAACCAGGAAGGGGTCGGACTTGCCAAAAAAGTCTTTTTTATCCAGCTTGTTGGCACACAGCTGCATGGTAGCGATATCCTGACAGAGAGGAAGAGCAGGTGTCAATATAATTCAGAAGCAATTACATTTCTAAGTCAGCAACTTTGTTTCCTTCAACAACTTCTTTCTTGGTCACAAAGGTGAAGGTTTATGTGGGACTTTGTGTGTGTGTGCTCACAATAGTTTTCAAAACACAGCTTCCCCCAGAATACAAAATAACTGGCAAGGTAAAAATCTGTGCATAATGGTGAAGCAAATAAGAACAGAATCTGAACCAGCAGTACACCAACGGTTTGCATAGATTACATTGGTTATAATCCATTTTTTTTATTAAAATTACAAATTTTATTAGGAAAAGAAACTTATTTTATTATGGGATGGATGCAATATTGCGAGAGGAGCAGAGGGAATGCTTCATAAATATGTATACACTGTTATAGCAGTTAATAAGAAGCAGTGTTATTTCTTCTTCTGTTTTCAGAGACAGATAGATAGATAGATAGATAGATAGATAGATAGATAGATAGATAGATAGATAGATAGATAGATAGATAGATAGATAGATAGATAGATAGATAGATAGAATGGCCTTTTAGTTATTTTCTCCTAAAGGAAGGCATTAGGGGAAACTGAAGCTTGTCATTGGTAGCTAGGGGTTGTCAGCTTGCACACACACACACACACACACTTCTCAAAATTTCTGCAAAACATTTGGAGCTTGTCAGGGGCAATATGTCCCAGAGTAGCAATAGTAAATATTTCCAAGATAAGCCTGTTCACATAATGTTATCTGGAGCACACAAACACACACATTGAAATTCTGTTAGCGTCTGACTGCCTGTTTGTTATTAATATATTACTGTGGCAAGGGGTTGGCAAAAATGAAGGAGAAAATCCCATAGTTCATAGCAGGAAACCACCTTGACAGTTAATCTTAAATATATTTAGAGAACTGTGGCGAAGAGTGGCCAGCAAAATATCAAATGGCTATTGGCACTCCACTTACAAAACTCAATATAAACGTGGGTGGATTTAAAGTGATTTAGTGGACAAACTCAAACATTTATCACCAGGGATGATGATATGATGAGCTGATTATACATTTGCTTTACACAGTAGCTAAACAGGTCTAATTATTGAGGCGGTCAAAGATTGCAGAATTAAAACAGTGGCCCAAAAATCGAAACCTGTGGGACTCCATATGTCCCAGTTGTCATAATACGCTGTGCAGCAGGCAGGTTACGACTCAAATATACAGGAAAAAAACAGGTACACTTAAAAAAAAGCTGTATTGCAGGAACTTAGGAGCAAAAACAGAATACAAAACTCTGACTAGATGGGAACTGAGAACTTGCTGAGAACTGTGGAACCAATACAGACACATGGAGTGCACAACATGAGAACAAAGGAAGACCAAACAATAAATACATGCACAGGACAATGAGAAGCTATGAAGGTGGGGAAAATGGATGGCGAAATTCACGGAAGATGAGACAAGGTAAGCAAAACTAAAGCATAATGCACACGAGACAAAGACTAAAAAATAAAACAGGAAGTGACAAAACACCAAATACAGTGATGGAGGCTCGACAAGACACAGGGGAGGCAGGATGACACAAGGAAATAGACAGAACCAATATACTGAAACCAGAGAATTGTAACATTAGACATGACAAGAACAAAGAACCGCACAGAGACTTAATGACCTAAAGGAGAGATCGGGAATCTAAAGATCAATGAAAATAACGAAGCCAGACTTTCCCAAGAAACTAGAATCAGGTCACATCCTGATATGTGATGCCTACCCCTAGGGCGTGGTCTGATTGTTAGAGTTTTCTCTCTATTATTGTAGGGGCTTTACCTTATGATATAAAACATGCTGAGGTGATTGTTATTGTGAGTTGGCGCTATATAACAAAAAACCTAAACTGGACTGGATTAATGTGACTCCAAACTCCTACAACACAAAAATTAATAGTGCAATATTGTTCAGTGACATTTCGGTTGTGTGTGTGTGTATACTGACCCTGCAGTTACTGAGCTCCTCTGCAGTTAAGATAATGACTCCACACTTCTTCCCAGGAATCCCGCTGAGAGCGTAAATAGATGGAATGAGAAACAGAAGGAAAAATTGCAAAAGAGGGTAATTGTAGCCTGCCATAAATAATACAAGTGCCAAGCAGATGTCATTCATAGCTTTAAACTGCTGTTATAGAAAAGCTCACACAGGGACTTACTTTCCGATGGGCAAGCCATTTCTAAAAATAAGTGGCAATTACAACAAGTAAAAACTTTTAAACAACTGTAGTGTATTGAAAACAGCATTTTTTGCAATATACATTAATGCATAAAGTTTGCAAGCAAGTCACTGTCAAAGCCCAGTTACAGCACTTTGTTCAGTTCAATGAGGCTCAAGAGAAAAGTTTAGATGCTATCTCTGAGAATATACATTTGATGGTGCTTAACTCCCCCACGCCATGTGATAATGCTACAGCAGAAACTGACATTTCATAAATGGAAGAAGGCAAACAGCGATGACTTCTGTCTGCTTTATCCTTCCATGAGCAGAGACATCACTCTGAGATCATTAGAGCACTTTCACCCTCTCATATTGTGATGCATTTCATTTCATTTCGATTGAATGTCCACAACAAAAGCATATTTATGAAGATAGTGAGCTTCTGGTATGAAATAGATCAAGTACCAAAAGTATCAAAAATGCAAGTAAATGTGAATGAAAACAAAAAAGAGCATGTAAAGAAGCATCTGCAAAAACTACTTGGTGACAGGACCCCCTGGGGTGGATGGCCCAAAGGCCCTGGATATATAGCAATGACTCACACAGGAGAAAGATCATGTGCAGATGTGCACATGCACAAATCCATCCATTCCATCTGTCCCTTTTCTTTCCTACAAAGTGTTCAAGGTTAAAGATGGCAATGGTTGTTTTATCCCTTTCCTTTGTCTCCTTCCTCCTTTTAATCTTAAATTAAATGCGAAGCCTTGAGAATGAACTGCTTGCAGTATTTCTTATGAGACAAATGAACCGTTCCAAAAGAGGATATAACAGGAAAAAAGTGGAAGTCTTTAGAAGAAGAAAAAGAGAATGGAGGAACAGATTGGGAAAAAGTGCAGAAAAATGAGGGGTAACAAAGGGGGCCAAGCCTGACTGCTGCTTCATTATAATTTTTAAAAGAGTTGAAAATGAGGAGAGAGAAAATTGGCTGGGGTCTGCATGAAGTTGGGAAGTCTGGGTTAAAAGAAAAATGAGAGACCCATTTTTGTGTCAATTAGTGCAGGGTAAATTCAACTCTAATATGCTCATCCTGTAACCACCATGTAGCCTGCAGTCATACACACACATTTTAATACATTTGATACTCCTGATATGCCACATATTGGATGGGTTATCATTTGTACCTGTTCTCAGAAACTGACTGTCATCATTACCAGGTTGAAGCGGCACGCAGCGGAAGCCTGCTTCTGTACTTGTTTCTGACATGCAGTCCTTTCATGTGCTGGCAGAAAGCTCTGACATCTGAGATCTGAACAACATGCATTCTAAGAGTGGGGCTGTTGATTGTGACTCATAATTAAATTCAAAGCATAAAACTCAAAGCTACCTTTGGTAACTGTGTACCAGTTTACCTTAACATTTCTTTGTGACCAGATAAAAGACATCCTGAAAGAATTGGCTGGTTTAATTTACCGATCTCACCCTGTTCTCATTCCTACATCATGTTAACACAGCTTCGTCGAAGGTGCTGTCTTATTTATACACGAGTTCACACACTGGATTATGACAACAGTGAGATGGGTCTGTCATTCCCAGGCTGCCATTTTTTGATAAGAGGAAGCTTTTTTGAAGGAGTGTATTTTACCTTCATTAACTCATTTTAGTAGGGGGTGTTTTTGTGCTTAACCAGCAAGCAAAGCAAAATAAAGTGCAAAACACAAACATCCCAGCTGAGTCCCCTGGCTCACAAATCTGTGACTTAAATAAGTGCCACCTGTTCAGGTACCCGGTGTGGATTTTGTTGGTCTATAAAATGGGACTGTTAAATTTGAGCTGGTGATATAGACATGGCAGGTGTATAAAAGGACACGTCTGTAACACAGGGAGATGCAGGCAAAAATGACATTATATTACACCCTGAGATGAAATGCCAGTAAACATCAAAACAACTGAATTCGTTTAATTTGTATTTGGAGAAGAACAAAATTGAACTGTCAAGAATGAAGCAGTAAGCATGGAAACAAAAGTCAATGTTCTATTTTAATGACGTATTATTGGTATGCACTGGTAGGTCTAATTCCTCCTTGGTGACCTTTAACTCTAACGCTAATGCTAGGCAATCAGAATTTGTTATTTTATTTTTATTAAATTATTCTCTATATTAGGTCTTGGAAATCAGGCAACAAAGAAAATAATCATTCTAATTAGCAAATATAAAAAAATACACTGCTCGAAAATATTAACGGAACACTTTGAAAAAAGGTCAGATCTCAGTGGGGAAAAAAATCATGCTGGAAATCTATACTGATGTAGGCTGGGTAATGTGTTAGAAGATGAAAAATGATGCAACCAGCTAGTCCATTTTGCCAAAATGTTATTGCAGCAACTCAAAATGGCACTTAGCCCCCACGTGCTTGTATGCGTGCCTGACAACATTGGGGCGTGCTGCTAATGAGACGATAGATGGTGTCCTTGGGATAGAGCTGGACCAGGGCATCGCTGAGCTCCTGAACAGTCTGAGGTGCAAGTTCGTGATATCAGATGGACTGAAACATACCTGTGCAACCTCTGTAGGGTCTGTGTAGTAAAAAAACTGTCATGAAAGATGAGGAGGGAAAAATGTATGAGACCTCCAGCTGTAACAGCGTTCCTGTTTTAGGGGTTTGTCTCATTGTTGTCCCTGTTAATTTCATTTACACCAAAGCAGCTGAAACTGATTAACAACCCCCTCTTCTACTTAACTAAGCAGGTCGCTATCAAAAGTTTAACTGACTCTGATTAGGTGTTCCTTTCATTGTTTGACTCTTTGACCTTTCACCAAAACGTATCCTTAGGGTTAGAGTTACTGGCTATGACTCAGACCTCAGAGGGTTAAGTGTAAATGTTTTACTTTTGTGTCAGGTTAAAATCTAAGGTGACTTCATTACAATAATTTTTAAAATGTTCTTCTGGATAGATTTTGGTACACAGTCAGTACCGACTGTAGCAGTCAAACCATGGCGGACTGATTATAGAGACCCAGAGAGCACCAAAATGAGATTTCTCCACACCACCACAGGGAGACTGGACTGGACAAAGCAGGTTTTATGGATTCATTCTGTTTAGCCCAAAGTCTGACCATCTGCACCCTCAGCAGAAACAAAGACTCATTAGACCAGGCTACATTCTTTTCCAGTATTCACCTTCATAATGACGGCATACCTATGCCCACTACTGCATCAGAGCTCTATTTATTTTGGCCCAGAGCAGGAAAACTCTGCCGACTTTGGATATGTTACACATGACTTTTCTGCAAAGTTGTAAAGCCTTACGGAGCCTTAGTGTGAATTTAGCTGCAACTTAGCAGATGGTTTTCCAAAGATTCAGAAAAAACTCTGTCCAGCACCGTAAATCATGCTTCTGTCAAAATCACTGATATTTGATGGGAGCATTAAGTGAAAGCTCTAGATTTCATTTTGATTGGTTGATTGAATAACTGAATGCATAAACAGGTGCACAGATCCTCAGTGAGTGTATATATGTAGTTGTAGGCAATAGGTACCTCCGAGCAAATTACATACTTTTTGGAGAAAGAATATCTGTGCAACAAAGCAAGTTTATACTTTATACCAAAGAGACAAAAAACACTGTAATTTGAGGACTGTAATGTAACGTCTACGTATCTGTAGCCAGGCAAGTTCTACAAAGCATTTTCCCCACAAAGTCATTCTACAATGATTTTGCTGGTTGCATATAATTTCATATAATTTTCAGCCTTTTAAGTGCTTTTAGTACTTTATGTTGTAAGTTTGTAGTTTATGTGACTGAACTTTCTCACTTTCCATCAGCCCTGGTTTCATTCAGTGGTCTAGTGTAGCTTGAAGCAGAAAAGAAAAAACAATGAACTAGAAAAATTTGAGCTTTTGAAAAAGTATATTGAGAGACATCCATTGTTTCCACAGCTGACGGCTTCGCTGACAGCCAATTTAAATTGGGTGGCACAGTCACAAGGTGTTTGCATTGATATCGAGACACCCTTTTCAAATCCTTCTCCTTTCCACACACACACACACTCAATTCACACATTTCTGAGACATACAAATATTATTCATGTGTGTAGAAAACATTACATAATAATATAAATGGTGCTAAAGACGCAACCATAACCTTGATTTGTAATTCACTTCAGCTCAATTTGAATCGTGGTTTTGTTGTGAAAGTAAGAATGAATGTGCTCAGTCTCTGCAATATTCATCAAAAGTCATTATCCCCTTTTTAGCTGCCTTTCATTTATTTATTAAGTTATTTATTTATTTTTGGCAGGACTGTGATTTTAATGCATTTTCATCTGCTGCCATGTGCCAAACTGGAGCCCAAATCCAACTTGTTGGAAACTGAGGGCCTGAATCCAAAGCTATGAGCTGCTGTCCACTGACCCTGAATATTTCAGCTGTGTCCCAGTTCAGTGTGACGATAAAGCAGAATGTGGAATAAAAGCCGCATCGAGACACAGATGACACAGACTTATTGAAAGAAAACGCTCTGAGAGATGATGAGTGAGAAGAGAAAAATACGTGATCATATGACACAAGTTCATTTAAAGATTTATAGATGAAAACTCTCACCTTGGCTCGTAAACCCAGAGCATGTTCTGACATAGTTTTCAAGTCGGTGGATTTCTAGCTTTTTCTGCCTGCCAGCTGTAGCGAGCAGCTATACAATGAGAGAATTATTTATGAATTTATCTACGCAGTGTGTCCAACTGTACGTCAGATGCAGGAGCTGCCTGGACTCTAGGGTATCTGTCCAAGCCTTAATAGCTCTCTAACTCCAGAATAACAATGCTGCTCTCCGTATCTGCCTGAGATTTTACACGTATTCACCTGCTTTGTTTCTCTTCATGAGATGCATTCGAGACCACAGAGACTTGCAAGACGTCAGCGTGGTGTGTACTGCTGTGAGCTTGAGGTGCATGATTGCAAAATAAAAACAACCCCCAGTTTATGTGTATTGATTTAGAATTTCTACAGTTTTCCACGGCACCCACTCAGAGTAAGTCAGCTGTGAGCTATTTCATAAGCAGTGCACAGCTCAAAGGCAACACAACAGGCTAGGCTCCCATCTGCTGTTAATATAGAGATCTCATGTAAAGATTCTTGACAAAGCGCCGTTAACCTCGGGATCATGTCTCCCATTTGAAGAGTACACAGAGTGCCATGCAGGGGGGAGGTTTTTTTTGTTGTTTTTTTTTCATTATTCTTTGAAACAGAATTTCTTACAATAATTCAGGCCAGACAGAATTTTCAAACATGGATGCCTTAGTATAGAAATCTTCCATTCTACTCAAATAATACCAGATTTTGTTGATTTTACTGATTTGCTTGTTGCAGCATGTCTCCAATTTTTGAATCATACTCTATATTTCTTTATATTCTGGTAGGAAAATGAGAAACAGGAGCTGCAACTAACTGAAACATGCAAACACGGATGGAAATAGCCATCCAGCTTCTTTTGTTCTGTTCTCTGTGAAGATGATCCCACGCTGCTTCAAAAATATTGTGGTCTGGGCTCTGGGAATGCCTGGCCAGAGTGGCTAGTGAAATTATACTTTCCAAAAATGGTCTTCTTTATAACAGCTAATTATTCAACAAAGGGAGTAAAATGCTTTCTTTACACAGGGCCAATGTACATTTGGATAGTTTGTCCCTTAATAAATTAAATCATCATTTAAAGGCTGGATTTTAAACACTGAATTTTAGGTTGTGCACCTCTTGTTTTTTGTAACTTGATGCGGCCATCGCAGCTGGGTTGAAGACACGCGTGAGATCATGTCTGTTTTACCGCCACTTTAATGATATTCATGCACAGAAGCTCAAAGACAACTACACAGAGCGAGACGTTGCAAGCTTTTGAGAACTTGAGTTTGTGGAAAGATCTTTGCAGAAAAAACGCGTCAGGTTACAAAAATCTGGAGGTGCCCGACCGGCCAACGTACCATAAACTCATAACTCCTGCGACACAGGCGACGTGGCAACCATAATGGGCCTGTTGTAAATCTTTGAAGTGTGCTTTTAAAGTGCATTGTCTGAGTGTATGGATAGTTGGTGCCTTGTAATGTAAATTCTCATAAAAAATACACAGGTCACTGTTCAGTGACCAAATTTACATCAAAGAGACCCTAGCAGACACGGAAAGCATTAAACACATACCTCAGTGTTTGCTTTGTCATAATATACCCCATAGCTGAGGCACATACAGAATCATACAGTCTGCGTACTGTTGCACCTTATTGCATATCATTAATAAAATACAACACTATACAAATTGGCCTGGATTAAAGTCAGTCTATAGCATGTGCAGTGGGTGTAACAGGACATTCTCTGTCAGAGAATCCAAAATTTGATCTGATTGGTCAGCTGTGTGTAGGTTAGATAGTAAGGTGATTTTGAAAAAGTCAGCCTGTTTTAGAGAGTTTAATCTAAAAATAATAATAATAATAACTTAATGAAGCTGAAAAATATCTTAACTTTCAAAGCGTATGGTTCTTATTCCTAGCAAGAGTGTGAAGGGGGGGCTGATGAGCTGCACAGAGGTGAAGCTACATTGTGCTTACAACAATTGCATTTTCAAAAATAGACATTGGAAAGCAGAGGATTTACATATCAGGACCGGCAAGACATTTCCAGTGTACCCACATGTTGTGAGTCATTAATAATGTGCTGTTTAAACTTATTCTATGAGTTTCATATGTTACTGTTGGTTTTGCTCTGCTGCTCAGCAAAGTTACAGCAATAATGATACAGAGCAGGAGGGTTCCTGAGGACAGCTACAACCATCATTAACGGATTTACATTTAAACAATAGAAGTAAATAGATTTTATTCTTTTTTTGCTCTGGTATGACATTCATACCTCAGCAAAGTATTACAAACATTAAAAAAACAAACGTTTAAATACAAGAGCCAAAGGTTAAGTTTGTGTACCTCTTGTTGCAAAAGCTGCATCTTCCTACATGGAATTCTTTGTTGTTTCAACAAGTGGTGCTGCTAACAGATTAGACGTGTTGTCTGTATCGACACTGTCACATTATTTGCCAAGATGCTCAAAGCTGGCAAGCATGAAACTAGCTCAGAACTAATTTATGCCTGCTCAAACACAGCCATGTACAAACATGTCTCTGGTTTACAAGATAAAATAGCAACTAATTCTTGCCAGTTGGAAGATAACACGGTTGTAAATCTGTGTTGATTCATCTGTCGGTGATGGTGCGGCAGATTTCTTTTTTTCAATGAGAAGTCGGAGCTGATAAAAACAATTCTGCCACATGTCTAATCGCACAGTATGAGTCACAGGTGATAGGTGATATTTGGTTTGCTGAGCTTCAACTTCGACACCAAAAAGTATGTCAGCACAGTGTTTTTTTTCCCCGACACATGGCATCCGGAGCACAGGGAGAATTCATTTCATTTCAAGCCTAACAAAGTTAATATTGTCTACAGAAGAAGAGCAGCAGCTGAAGTGTTTTGTCTTGTCACAGCAGAGGAGGCCAGATGAGGCCTGAACTGCCACGCCAGATGGCAGGTGACGGCTCTGTAGAACGAGAAGAACCACAGGGGATATATGATGACAGTGGTGTGTGTGCGTGTGTTGATGTGTATGAGGAAGACAGTGACAAATACAAAACAGAGATTAAAATGGGAATTCTGGCTCAGATTGATATTTTGAGTAGACTCTTTCACTAGGTACATGGTAAATGTTTAAGCAAATAAAAACTGGAATCAGATTAAAAGTATAGCATCTCAATCCTTATATTAACAGGTTAAAATATATATATTCAACCTGTGACACATTTGAATTAAGACTAAATTTGCATTGGTCTGTTGCTACCATTATTACATAATTGCGTCACGGGTACTTCCTACACGATATAACTGGTAACAAGGTTTATGAGTTTAGATACAATACCCATTATTTCTACAGTTTTTAGGAGGCGCTGAACACATTTTGTATTACTTTTGGGTCTGTGAAACTACAGTTACATATGTTAGCATCCTGACATTGATAATGCTAACATGCTAAGGTTAAGCAGGCCTTCTGTTTTATAATTTGCCTACTAAGATTTTTTTCAAATGATCATTTATTATATATTTATACATTTATCACTTCAGATGTTTTGGGTGACGTTTTGCAGTTACTTGTTTACTGAAAAACAACTGTGACCTGATGTTCATTTTTGAGATCGTATTAAAAGTCATCAAAGTTATTAGAATATATTCTGAAGGGAAAGTGAATGGCAAAATTGTGGTGGATCCCAACATATTTCTTAATATGAATACTTAATATGAAGTATTACATAAAAAGAATAGTAGCCTAGTAAAACTGCTTTGAAGTTATTTAGAGCCCAGCCTACCAGACCAGGTCAAGCTGTTTTGTATAGTTGGGAAGTCACATGGAGAAAAGTCAGTTTTATTAATGACCCAGTAAAATGTATGCTGGTTTCATCACTTGGCTGCATGTCTGTCTATGGAACCAACCAAATTTTAGTTATTTAAAAATGAAGGTCACCAATAGAGGAATTGTAAAGGATATATGGATCTCAATCTTGCAAATTCTATGAGTCACATTTCCTCCAACTACATATTGTTAAAAAACTTCAGTCTATTTTACTTTGTAGAATTACAGATTTTCTGCTATAAGGAGGGTCAAATCCAAGGTCAGATTAGACAATTGTATTCAAACTTCCTATTCATATGTGCAGAACTCCAGGAGAATTAGATGACCATCTGAAAATGATCTGCTACCCCATTTGGGTCATTTTAGTTCAAAATCAGGGTACAAAATTTATTTTAGTGATTTCTGGTTTCAGTTAAGAGTTTCTGGTGTTAGAACTGACCTATTAACCAACCAACAATTTTCCGTTTCAATTACTCAAAGTTAATAACGTTTGACTTCATTTATTTAAGAAGCATTTTGCCTATAGACTGGTGACATTAGCATACAACCAAATCTGTGATTAGTCCATATTAATAATAATGGAATAGACACCTAGTTTGTGTTAATCAGCAAGTCTGGGCCCTGTCCTTACTGTCAGTAATTTCCAACAATGTATCCCTACCTCTCTGTCTGTATTCCACTGTGTTGCAGCAGGATTAGGAAATCTGCAGATGCCTTCTCCACCAGCAGTATTTCAGTAACAATCACATAATACTGCCTGCAATCTGTCACTGTTTGCTACCACACACAGAGCGGAAAATGTGTTATTTTGTCTGCCTGACAATGTATTTTTGCCAAAACTTTGTGGCACTGCGTGTATGTGTATATGTGTGTATGTGTTTGTTTTTGCCTGCATGACATCAGCCACATAGCAGAAGGCATCCCACCAACTGCCCCCAATTACCCACCATGAACTCTGACACACTGCAGCGACAGACTGACCACTGTCTCGCAGGAAGAAAAAAAAAGGTGAAATTTCATGACACTGGCTGTTTTGCTGTCCTAAACGCATCTGCTAAACCATCCCTCCGGACAGCTTATTTAGTCCACTATCCACCTCATCAATCTACATCTGGGCGGGTGGCAGCGTGTGGGATTGTTAATAGATCCGCCTCATTTTTTCTGATTATGTTCACAAATGGGTAATTTGTCTGCTTGCTTTCTTGCTCGTCAGCCAGAAAGGGTGATGATATGGTGAAGTAAAAAAAAAAAAAACTTTTTCTGCTTCATATACGGATATATATTCATATGTTAGTTATTGCTTGTGGGTGTGTGGGGTTATGCCGGTCTTGACTAACATCGGTTCCAGTTTAAAAATACCTCTAGTATGTGGTCATGCTGTATGGGTGTCCATATAACACATGCTGCTCAGCTCCCCATTTATTTGTTCAAAAGGGTGTATTTTGGATCATTGTTATACTTTTACCGCCTCGGCTAATAGCCCCCTCGGTTGCCATGGCAACACACAGGTAAGTGGAAAGGAGTGCTTAGTTCGCCACGCAGCGTGAAGCCCGTTTCTAAAATTGTTGACCTATAAAAATGTACACCCACCAACACAAGGAGGCTCCCACAATCATATGTATGTCCTGGAGTTGTTCTGGATTTGCGTGAGCGTTTGATGACAGCGATTGCAGAAGAAGCCAAAAAAAAAAAAAAAATCAATAACCTATGTACACTTTGATGCTTTTCATATGCAGCATCTGTGCATTTGTCTTTGTCCAAGCTTAGTGCGTGTGTAGTTTCCCAGCCTGCTCCACAATTGCAGCGACTCTCCTAAATGACAGCACATATAGAGAGGATCTCTGCAGTTTGGAAAGTAAACACAAATCTGTCTCTTTCTGCCTCTCACAGGAAATTTACACTGCCCTACATCTATCTTCCTCTTTCTACCGGCCCAACTCCTCCATCCAAGCTTTATTATTTCTTCCTTCTCTTCATTTCTTCTTTCCTGTCTCTTGTACCTTTTCAGTCGCCTCTACCCATTTTGTTTGTTTTTTAGCTTTCGCTGTATTCCCTTCTCTCCCTCCCTTCCACCTGTCTCCCCGCTCTACTGAGTTGTCTGTCACCCTTCACATACCTCTTTTCTATCACCTCTTCAACTCCCTCTCCCCCTTCATCTTTCCCGTTTCACCCCCTGGGCTTTAGTGGTGTCTGATCTATCAGAAGCTCCAGACACCTGTCTATTCCCTGCAGGCAGCCATCAGAGACACTGACCATATGGGAGGAATTGTGATTGCGCTCCGCTGGTCTCTTTTTGTTTTATATCCCCTTTTCAATGGTAGTCTTTTCTTCCCAAAATGCTTCTTGTATTGCCATTTCCCTTTGGTTCCTTTCAGATTTTTTTCTCACTAAATCTTTCACGCTGTCAAGACTGGCTTGTGGTGTAGTCTGGGAGTGGCGTTGAGGTAGAGCAGGCATCGGACAAGAGGTGTTTCAAAGGATCATTAGGGAATAATTTGACAGCTGTGGATGTTTGCTGCATTGCTTTAGTTGTTTTAAGCAGTTTTTAAAATTCAAAACATTCGTCTTTAAAGGGAATTGAGGCCACCGGGTATTTTTGTCTCAGGTATTTTAGGATTTTGTATTCATGGCAGAAAACAACCAAGATAAAAAAGACTAAAAGTATTTGTTGGGATTATGGGAAATAAAATGTCAACCTTGGTTAGATATTTGTCACTGTACAGTTAAGCATAGTTCAACGCTGATACAATACATGTCACAATATATTATGACTGCTGTTACCGAAGACTTTGCACAGTGCAAAATGGGTCACGCATAGTGATGAATCCATGTTATCCACCTGCTTTGAAGTTGCCCTCAGCACAGAAAAGTTTTGATTAACTCTGCAGTATGCTACTAATTTTAGTTGACTTAGCAGCCAATAATAATAAGTTTTATTAAAGAGGGTGGTAGAGAGCACAGAAGCTCTAAAATGCGAGATCTCAACTGCATTAAAAAAACCTAATTAGTAAGAATCGACTTAAACATGACAAGGGCAGAAGTCAACCACTGTATGTAGTATTCATGTCCCATTATAAAACTATTATTAATATATAATTAGCTAGTACTAATATGTTTCCACTCAAAATATTACGTTTTTAATACAAATGTTAGCAAAACATCCTAAAGGGCCCCTGGCCCACCACATGACAATTGTGCCATTGCACTGAAGCCCATTAGTTCCCGTGGCTTGTGGTTTTCAGCTGCACCAAGCAAAGCGTAGCACAAGTACAAACAGTTAAAGTTCAACATAGCTGAACGATGTAGAACCTTTGGCATAGCTGTATAAATGCATTACAACCACTTAAACACTAGCTGGCAGTCTACAAGTTGATGGATTCCAGTCAATTTGGCAACAGAAGGAGTAGCTGGAAATATTTAGGAAACTATGGTAGTGAAGCAATCAATCACAGTCGATGTGGACAGTGTTGATGCAAAGTGTAGTTACATTCATAGGGAGATGCTACCATATACTATGGTGTAGGATTTCAAAAGGGTTTAAGATTACGACATACCTCACAGAGCATAAACCCAACCGATCTCATGATGTGGATAACAATGTTGGATAAGAAAGCTGACGTTAGTCATAAAGAGCAAAGAAAACATGAAGTATGGAGCGTGACAAAATATCCCCCCAGCAATATATCACAACGCTTCCTCCTGTGATGGAATTAGCAATGTACTAGCATGAAATATCCACACTTTTAGTAAAATATGGTGACACTAAAAAATAAAATTTCCCTCAAACTTTTGAAAGTTTAAGACTCATAATAGTGGCATTTATCAAATGACTGAGGGTAAAGTAAACAATAAATTGTAGTAAAGAACAAACTGGCAAACACTGAATGCAAATCAGAGAGCCATGAAACACAGGAAAACTAACTGAAGATGAATTGCAGTAATGTGCACATAGTAACACTGACATTAAGCAATTAAGTGCATTATCCTTGTTTTTAACCATTGCAGTGATATTATCATGCTGTTTCATGATACATGATTATACTGCTTTGTATCAAATATTGCAGGAGTGCTATACTGTAACACCACTGTTATTGTGGGAATTTTGTTAATCCACTAATTATTTAATTTTAATAATCATTTAACTGCTGAATATGAATGTTGAAAGGTGCAGGTAGAGAATGTCACGTACTTAGCCTTTTCTGAATGAAAAAGAAATCTTGTGCTTAATTAGTGTTTAATAAGAAAAAGAATCAAAGCAAACTGAAGATGAGTTGGAGCGTGGAGCACATAAAATCGTGCCATCTGCAGAGAAATGGGAACTGAAGAGCTGAGCAAGACGAAAGAAGTTGTTTACGTATAATGAAATCAGTAATGGACCAAAAATAAAGACCTGTGGAAATCCATTACTGATGCTAAGAGGGCTTGAGTGATCAACGGTATGACATGCCTACGAGAGGTCATTGAAAAAAGGAGCACTGAACTGTTTTTATCCACAGTGGAGGAAAAATGTTACCAATTAGTGAAAATGCAGTTGTTATTGTGCTGTGACCCAGGGGAAAACCAGAATGTTGTGGCTCCACATTTAGTGAGTTGTTCAAAGTGGACCTATTATGCTTTTCCTTATTTGCTGTCATACACATATACATATACTGTATATTACAATGGTGGATGCTCATATTAAACATAGCCTAATATTTAAAATTGTGGCTAAGTGTATGTACAAATAATCCCTGATTACAAACTCAGGCTTCAGACTGTATTTCTACTCTTGGCAACATAATCCTGCTGGCATTCTGTTTAAAAAAAGCAACCAATCTGAGGGAAGATGGTGTAAAGAGAAGGTGGTCTTAAAGGAAGAGGGGCTGAAATTGTTTTTTTAAAGACAGAAGATGAACTGAGGAGTCGAGAGTCCAAGGATGAAAAGCTCTATGCTGGAAATTACTAGTAGAGGTCTCATTTAAATGTTACACTTAGAGTTTTTTTCCACTTGTACCTACTCGGGTCGGCTCAGCATGGCTCAACACGGTTTTTAGAGTTCTCCATTAGGTAGTAGTATCTGATACCAGGTACCTTTTTAGTACCTACTCAGCTGGGGTTCCAAGCAATGTGATGCAACCTGAAAATGTGACGTCAACAGACTGCATACCATCGAATGGCTAGTCAGTGGCATCACTCAATGAGTCATGAGAGCGTCTCCTTCATGAAAATAAAAACCATCATTCTGGAAACTGGAAACGAGGGAAATGACTACACAAAAAACAACACCGTGGTCCCCGAGTCTGACAAAAAGCCATACAACGAGGAGCCAGTATATCATCTCCTTGACATCCTCCGTTGTTGTGGCATTTGTATCACATGCAAATGACATTGCTGGACTTCCACATTACTATAACGAGTACTAGGCACATTAGGTGGTACTTTATTGGAATGGAAAACAACAGAAACCAAGTTTAGTCGAGTTAAGCCACGTAAGAACTAGCGGAAAACTATTCTAAGGTTCCATGGACATTTCCAACAGTCACCAAACTCAAAGAAAATAAAAGAAGATTGAGGCTTTAGTGACTCTCTCTACTAAATAAAAACCTGGTCAGGCTGTTAGAATTGTAGATGTTTCTATATTGCAGAAAGGACAAGCAGTCCCCTGGAGTGGCACCAGATGCACCAGTGGACCAAGCTTTGTCTCTATTGTTCATGGCATACAACGATTCCTGAGGCACTCGGGAGTTATGTATGTTTTTAATTGTGTTTTGTTTGGAATGTCAGCAGTTCTAGTGTTAAGGGGCATCCACACAGGAAGCAACTAGGAAGCTTATTTCTGCCACTTGTTTTAGCAATCTTGTTCTTTCAGTCACTACTCATAGCTCGTAATAAGTGAGGGCAGGAACTTAGAGTGACCTGTCAATTGCCACCTTCACTTTCACACCCAGGTCTCTATTCAGTGCAATACACGGGTATAACGTCTGTACAGAGGACATGGCACCAATCTGCCTGCCATTGCCCTCTGCTCTCACCTCACTTGTGAACAAAACCAGAGTGAGCACTCCAACCTTTTCTGGCTGAGAACCAGGGTGACAGACTTGGAGGTGCCAATACTCATTCCTGATGCTTCATGCTCAGCTGCAAACCACCCCAGGGTATGCTGGAGGTTACTGCCTGATGAAGGGTTAAGCAGAATTATGGTACAGCAGAGGCAGTGCGTTCATTGTCCGCTGGGAGTCCGGGTATGGTCTGTCTGCTTGCAGAGTTATGCTTGCAAAGTTTATGCAGTAAAATCAATCTGTAGGCCACTCTTGCTTGTATTGTTGCCACTGAGAAGACTGAGTAATAACATACAAAGAGCCGAAGTGAAACTGTGTGTTAAAAACAATAAAAGTGTTAAAAACAATGATGGTGCATATGTCATCTGCTTCCAGGAGACAGGATGTTGGAGGACTGCATGGGAGCATGTGTAGGGTGGGTGAAAACCCCTTTCTTCCCCTCTTCAAGTGGGAACTTGTATGCAACCATTTGTAGAACCATAAATCACACATTAGGGAGAGAGAGAGAAAGAGAGAGAACCACGTCATCTGCAAAAAGCAGAGATGAGATCCTGAAATCACCCCTCAGCTGCGCCTGTAAACTCTGTCCGTAGATATTAACAGAATTTTTGACAAAGGTGGTAGAGACCCGCACCCACAGAAATGGTTCTGATTTATTCCCGGCAATGTGAACCAAGCTCTACAGGGACAAGAAATAACTAAAAATGGCTAATGTTAACACACACTACATAACACTGTAGCACACAATTTGCCTCACGCTATGCTCAAGCATGCTGGCACGTGACAGGAGGAGCAAACAGTTTCGACATTCCTGTCTGTGATTTAGGAGCAAAGATAACACCTTTTTCAAGCAGATTTCCAGCTGTGCACTGGACAGTCAGCAGGTGGAGTTTTCCCTCACTCCCAGGAGGGTTACTGCTGCTTGGATTAGGGCTTGAAGTGTAGCACTAGTTCTCCTTTTCATGTGTGACATGAGCAGGTTATGGCCCAGCTGTCACAGATAGATCCAGTGACATCTCCAATGTTCTGATAACATCCAGTTTGGAAAGTTCCCCATATAGAATGTAGCAATGAAGTATTTCTATTTTAAAGTGACTGCCAGAGTAGCCCTAATCCCATTGTTACTGTATGACACTTTAATTTATGACCTATAGTAAACATTAACTAAATGAATAGTTCCAATTCTTAAACACGCATAGGCAGAATTGGGTGCTTTTAACTGGAATCTGCTGGGATCCCAAAACATTTGTAATTTCAAAAAGCATTAATCAACGCAGAAATTGAAAACAAATTATGTCAAGTTATGACAAATATATATACATAACTGGGGGGCCCATGCAAACCCCAGAGATATATTTTCCCCACCACCTCTTAGGCAGTCTGAAACCTTTGCTCCATGAAAATGGAAGAACCTGCAATTTCAAATCCCTCCCTCCCTTATATCTGATGGAAATAACTAGAAGGCAAAAGAAGAAAAAATGTCCTTTGCAAAGACACACAAAGAACACTATGTGAATACAGTATACTATACAGTACAGTAGTGAATACAGATTGGATAACCATGGCAAAGGCATACCACTGTGTTCCACTTTAAGCCACAAGTTCTTACATTGATTGTCTCCAAGTGCTGTTATCCCCCATCAATCACAGAATCAGTCATTAATAAAAATTCCTCTGTCAGGGGTCTTATTGTATGTAACCTTTCACTTATGTCACTTTTGTAATTCCTCGCCTCAAGGTGAATTGCAATAATGGATACAGTGAAAAGATGATTAATGGCATGGAACTTCCGACAGGTTTGTGATGAGTTTGAGTAATTGTCGCCATTGTTAAAAGCCAATTTCATTTAAAAGAAAAGTAGGGGTGGTGAGTGTGTGTTCCATAGTTAAGAGAAGACAAATCAAAAGCAGTGAAATTAAACTTATTTTATTATAATCTTGCATCTAATGGCTCCTTTTTGTATTCATGCCTGCCTTAAGCACTGGCATCACATCCACTTTACATTCCAATGAAGCCATATAGATATCTTTCACCACTTTCTTTCTGTTTTTCTTCTTCATCCCTCACTCACAAAGTACCATGGCATTTGGGCAGAAAGTGGACAATAGCAGGCGTATTGTTTGGTCTGTCTGAGCATGATAAGCTTTCTAAAACATGTCAATAAGGCTTCTGGCAAGGGACAGTTGAGGGGGACATAAGCTGGCCTCTAGTCGACTTGACTCACCACATCCAGCCAAAGTCAGAAGCAGTGATTCATACACTGTACTACCATTCCAGTCAGGACAAACCCACACAGACTTGCTATCAATAGACTGGAAATTGTATTTGTTTAGAAGCTGAACTGTTGCTGTTTGTTGAGCTAGACCAAAACGAGCAACGCCAAAGAGGCATTTTGGAGTGCAAATGAACTAACTGGCAAACGTAGACAACAACAAGAAATTCTACAGAGAAGATGAAAAATAAACGAGTGGAAATGTTTGAATTTGACTTTTTTGCTTTTGTTTTCTTTGCTTTTCTTAATTAATGGTCCACTTTCTTTCAGTGGTCTCTGTTCTTGTCATGCTAAAAAACATCGACCACTGATTAAACTTCTTTCTATGACGGAAGAACTTGAAGCAAATGAAGAAAAAAGTGAATTGGAAATTTAATATTTTTAGCTAAGTTTGAATGGCAAAGTCAAAATTTTAGGTTAGTCTGGCTACCACTTATCTTTTAATCTGTGTTTCATTAGTAATTAATTACATAACAATCATTTTTTTGAAAACACAGTTTCATGGTCCCAAAATGTAGATCCTGTTTACTATGACAAACCCCTGATTTTTGCACCACCAGTAGGCAGTTTTTTAATGGTCCTATGAATTATCTCAGTGTTTCTTTAGTGTAATATTTATCCTCTAAAAAAGATTTCATACTCACCACTCGCAACTTCATTTTTTGTTTTAAGCTAATATTACCATAGTCGAGCTGCCGAACAATTAACGAAGATGGAAATTCTGATACTTACCTGAACGTAAGTTTTATTTTAACACTATAAGTCTATCATGCTTTTTTTCATGAGATATTGTGAATTTCTAAGCACTCTACATCATGTGATTTTTTTCCCTAAAAAAAAATACAAATAATGATATATGATAGCTTTGGCAGGATGGTGGCATGGTGGTTAGCACTGTTGCCTCACAGCAAGGATGTCCTGAGTTCAATTCCACCATCAGGCCAGGGTCTTTCTGTGTGGAGTTTGCATGTTTCCCCATGTTAGCGTGCGTTCACTCTGTGTACTCCAGCTTCCTCCCACAGTCCACAGACATGCAGTTAGTCGGGATAGGTTAACCGGAAACTCTAAATTGCCCATAGGTGTGAATGTGAGTGCGAATGGTTGTCTGTGTCTATGTGTTAGACTGGCGACCTGTCCAGGGTGTACCCTGCCTCTCGCCCTAAGACAGCTGGGATAGGCTCCAGCGACCCCGCGACCCTGAAAAGGATAAGCGGTAGAGGGTGGATGGATATAATACTTTTTAAGTAAAATTTACAAAAATAGTCTATATAGCAAAAACAATACAAGTCAAATTAAAACTCATTCATACAAATCAGTTTTTGACTTGTTTTTTTTTTTTTTTTTATTTTGTCAGAAGGTTCAATAAACACTCCAGTTACAAAAAGTTACAATTTTCTGGAAATTATTTCATAGTTTAGGGATTTACAGGGATAAGGATGTTTTTCACAAACTAAAATTAGAATCCTATTTAATGTCACAGTGACTCAAGCTAGCTAACTTTTTGAGTGATATCATAGTGTCTGCATCCATCTATTATATACAGTCTGTGGTACCAACCTCTAATGTTTTCCCTTTGTTTGATGTTATCATAAACTAAATCCAGCTTTGGACTATTGGTTGAATAAAACAAGGCTTAACTACATCCCTTTGGATTCTGGGTAAAGATTGGACAACTGTCCCATTTTTGAACACACTTTAAACACATTAGAATCTGGGAAATATCAGCAAATGAATTAATATAAAAAGAGACATTCATGCAGTGCTACAAGGTAAGGTGTAGTCAACATCACACAGTTCTGAATCAGATACTTTTTGAAGTCAGATTAGCTTCAATGAGTGGTTTCAAATTGCAGTTATCACCTGGTGGTGCACACGTCAGCACCATACAATGTTTTGAAGGAAAGCAGAGTTTTTGAGTTTTGAATTTATGTATTTTAAAGGGACAGATCAATGTAAACATGCCAGAGATAGCCCAAAGACTTCTTTTTTTGTCTATAGTCTGTGGCAGATCAGAGAAAAACGAGTAAGAAATGTGGAGCATAGAAACATTATTTTCTTTTGTCAAACGTTGACAAACGTGATCACCTTTGTCACAGGATTTAACCTCCAGTCATGTGTATATCAGCTCATTCCCAGTCAGTGACAGTTTATCATAAAGTGAGTCCACTGATCATTTACATCAAGGAAATTAAAGCCAGAGACGATTTCAGTTTCATCTGTTAGAATAACAGAGGTAAAAGCTAAACTACTACTAACAACCAATCAAACAGACAATAAAGCAGCAGCGACGCTCACAGAGCTTATATAATCCAGCTTCTAATTTATATGCTGCTCCACAGAGGGCTACTGTGAGGGCCACTGAGAAGAAGAATTGTTTCCTTGCACCCTTTAAGATGAACTCTGAACTGTATAGGCAGAGAAAAAGCGAGATGCCTCATCCTTGCAATAAAATGGGTTCAAATCTGGCTCGTTACCACTCTGACCTAACATCCCTCTCTGTCTCCCAGCAGTTCGTTCACTACTCAGAACACTGGGTGTTATCTAACACGGCAGGGAAGCAGTAAAAAAATAGGGGGGGTTGAGCTCACAAAGAGTGCACACTAATCCACCTTTTATTATCTGAAAAAAAAGCATTGGTTTCTACTATCAACATGCTGCCTGGCAGAAAATATGAGCGCATTCTGTATATCTGTCAGCATCCAACGTTATATTGACTTCTATTGCACATCCCACTTTTGTTCAACACAGTAAAACTCAATACTACTTCAGGAGCAACAGCTCAGAGTGCAGTGATACAGCAGGCTTGCCTGGTCTCGCTTACTCTGATCTAACACTGTAATAGATGAGGCTATTTAGCCGAGCGAGTCTGTACACACTGCTTCAGTGAGACGGCTCGTATGTTGTTGTTTTCCCCAGCAGCCATCGATAAAAATGAAACAATAGATGGAGGGGGGACTCGTTTTATTCTGCCCAGCTGAAGAAATTATTTATGTGCATAATATCTATTTATGCTTCACCGCTTAAACAAAATAAATAAATAAATAGAAAAGGAGGGAAGTCATTTCACAATGAGACAATAGAAAGGATGTGAGGGACTTACGAGAGGGTCCTTTCCAGCCTTCCTCCTGTGGAGCCGATAATTTCTCCAAGTGTGCAGAAGGTTTGGCCCAGAAAGTCCTTCGAGGGGGAAAGGGTAGAAAGAAGACAATTAATTGCAAGGCAGTACTAAGCAATAACCCAGGCCTCAAAACAGGCTCTAATACATTACAGTAGAAATATAAATATATGCCTGCAGATAATTATAATGGTGCCATTCTTAACTTTAGACCCTACAGCATAGACAGTGTAATGGCTCTATAGGGACATTTTCAAGAATTTGGATGGCATGGATGGCAGTTTTCTTCATGCTGATTTATTGCCAGTTAGGAAGGGCTCATTAGAAAACAGAAAATTCAACAAAAAAATCAAAATCAAACTGCCTCCATGTCCTGACTGAAAACTCAGAACATGACAATGATTTTAGCTGCGCACAGACATCCTGCCACATTAACATGCATTAGGCAGGTTAGTATGTGTGGCACTCAGTTTTCTCAACTTTAAAATGAACTTTGCATCTGAGGCTACCAACTAACAGAATTAGCACAACCACTTCAAGTGCACATAGTTTATATTATTTTACATAACATAGTTATATTTACAGGGATGCACTGTGTGCAACAATGGCTTTTTCCCACCAAAAGGGTATTGTGTTTCTTTTTTCCCTGAAATCTTTTGCCCATGGTTGCTTGATAAACTAATACTACTAATATTACTAATATGACTTAAACAACTTTAAAAACAGAGTACAGAGTGTTTTGACATGCAAGTACAAGTAAAATACTGAATTTAAACAAAAACCACGACAGAAATAAAACAGAGCCAAGTTAAAGAGACACTAGGATATAGCACAAGATATAGGATATATAGATATTAAATCAAAAAATACACAATACAGTTAAAAAATATACATACAATAGCATTTCAGGTCTAAAATGAGAGTGACAAACAAGATAGACATTACATAAAAGCAAATTTATAAAAATGTGTTTTTCCAGGTGATTTCAAAGAAGTCACAGATTTCCTGAGACTCGTCTCTTTGTATTCCAAAGCTGAGGGGCCCTGATGCAAAAGGTGTGGTCACCTTTGGAATAAGCCTTGATTTTTCTTTTTTTAAATGGAGGGCAGCACTCGATGAACTAAGGCTGCAACACAACACATTCTCATTTCATTTTGCAGCTCCTCAACTTTATCCACCAGAGTTATAAAAGTTGGCAACAATCGAACCAGCCCATTAAAATCTATGAACATGAAACATATGACTCTAGACACCTCTGGCTCTTCAGTGCTTTAACGTTAAAGGGTTAACACTAAAGATAATGGGCTCAATAACAGTTGAGAAAGACTATAAAATCAATAGGGATATTATCAAAGATATTAAAGTTATTAAAGTTCCATTAAAGTTTAATCTCATCTTACTGAACTGCCATTTTAAATTAAACATTAACATCAGAGTTTGAATCCATGATTTACATAAGCATTCATTATTCCAACTAGGTCAAGCCCAGGAAGTCCTGGAGGGCTGCATTATTCAGCTGCTTGTTGACCGATTGATTATTCTTAAAAGGGCCAACACTGTGTGTGGGGCAAATGTCCTATAAGTAGAAATAAAGGTTTCCCCTTCGTTCAGCATTTTCATTGAACAACAGATTTGGAAGTTTACAACCTTCCCAACCACTACAGAGAAAACCATATGGCAACATTTAAAAAAAGGAGCGATGACACAACATAATGAAACTCCTGCACAGCAACGAGGGCAGCGCGTTGATGTTTGCGGTGCGTGGGCGCGAGCAGGTGTAGGTGCGAGTCCTGCAAACCGAGTATGCGTGTAGCTCCTGTAAATGCCCTGACATGCACAATCTGCTGTAGTATACTGCCTGGAACAACAACGACAGCTGCTTTCACTTTGAAGTGGAGTTGTGAAAGTTGCTTTTACCTGAGTTAATGATAAAATGCAGACAGACAAAATGAGGAACAACACTACAGGGAGGGGGGCTTTCCAGGTGGGAGCTGCTGTTGTTTGTCCTTGATGAAATGAGATGAAAGAATGGGAGAAAAAATATGATGAAATTAAAGGGAATGAATCACACACACACACACAAAAATCACAAGATTCTTCTGGGGATGCTGAAATATACTGGAACATAAAAAAAAATGAAATGAATAAAGGACATAATAATACAAGGACTCATGAGACCAACAGTCTTCAGCTGAAACCACTCACCTTCTGTTCTCCAGTGTGATTTATTTTAGGGGGGAAGAAGAAGAATAAAAGACATTGTCATGGGATGGAATTCCACATATTAAACAGGAATTTTCTTCATGCTGATTCATTGTCAGCTGCTGCACTCATTGACTGTAAATTAGCATTTGTGTGAGTAATGCTGAATAACGTGATACATGTGAATGCTGCCAGGAGCCTTCAGTTCTGAGTCAAAACTGTCGTTTGAGGTTGACATACTGTACTTACGTGTTTGGATATGTTACAGCTTCTGGAGTCCACATTGTACCTGTGAGAAACAAATAGATGACACAAGAGGAAGAACTCGTGAGTTTACATTGGAGGAGATTTTGGACAAGTGCATAAATGGGCTTCCTTGTCATTAGTCTGGGAACAGTGAGGGTGTTTACTCAGAACGCAGCAGTTCTAACTTAGATAAATTATGTTAACCCTGGAGTTGAGGCACACAGATTTGAACAGTCAGACCAATAAGCTCTTAAACTGATTTTTCTTTTCACATGGCAACCAACTGGTGCGCTAAAAAGTCTGCTTACTTAATGTTAGAGTATAGTCCAAAAGTTGGATAAAAAGCCACACGCAGGTCTTGAATATTTGTTTAAAATTAGTCCAAAACGTTCCACAGCTGCTCTGCTTATTACAATTTTGAAAAGCGCAGGACACTAACTCTGGTCAAAGGAGAGAAGTATGATTGTTCTGTTGCTTTTTTCTTCACAGCAGTGATCAGCCACATTACTGTGACGCCATGACTTTGCAACTCAGCAGAAAAGTCTGCATATAGCAACAATTGCAGAGTTTTATCTTCTGGGTTATCTGACAGGAAGGCATTTTTAAGCATGTAAATAATTCTTCTGGGTCTGAATGTGCCCTAAACCAACATTATTTACAGTTGCCAGTAGGGGGCGACTCTTTCTGCAAAAATAGGCTTCTGTTTGCATAGAAGTCTAAGGGAAACGTGCTCTTAAACACTGGCAACACTGAAATATCCTCAGCTTCACAGCAGTACTTCACTAACTAGGTGATGTCATCTACTTCCATCTTTTATATACAGTCTATGATGTTATAATCTCCATTTAACCTAAATAAGAAATTCTACTGAATAAACCAAACTAAATAATAATAATAATTCTTAAAAATTCTCAAAAATTTGTACTTTTTTGAAAATTAATGGATAACAACATTAATGATATTTTAGCATCTTTCCTCGTGTAGCATCACATCAACGTGATTGTATGTATCAGCAAACAATTTGTTTTTAAGCAAATAATAAGCAGTGTAAATGAATATATTATGGAAATGCACTGCTTAAACGCATTATAGAAGTTTAGCATATTTACATCCCCCTGGCAGATCAAACATTGGGTATCCTTTGCTGTCACTGGACGTCGCTTCAGTTGTCTGCCTCAGAGTTAAAAAAAAAGTTTACAATGGAACCACTTGTCCACCCACTTTGTGTCTGCTAGCATCTCATGGTCTCTGGTTGCTATGTTGATGCTTAGCTCTCCTCATGTGGATGCCCCTTAAGTATGAGTATATGTGCATGTATATGATACTGAAAAGTGCTGGGAGAAGAGGAAGTACCCTATTTGCTGGGCCACCAGTTCATCAGGGGCCTGACAACCATCCACACCTACAGCTAATTTAGAACCACCAGTTAAACTGACCCCCACACTTACAGGGAGAACATGTGACCTCACCACAGAAAGACTGGCCAGCAGATTCAAACCAATAACGTTCTTGCTTTGAGGTGACAGTGCTAACCACTTCACTATTCTGCCACCACTTTAAAATCTACATATGTGAACAGTCTAGTGTTTGACTTTATTCTGTTACTAGGAAAGAAATTATTCAAGTGTATTCAAAGGCATTACTGGGTTAATTAGCTCTGTATCCCCATTTCAGTTTTTACATAGTGTGCTCATGTTTAAACCACTTCAGATTTATTAAGAGCAAGCAAAGTCAGGCAACTTACACATCAAACCTTAGATTCTGTTTCTCTTCAAAGAAGAAATCCAAGACAAACTTCCTGACGAAATCGGGATTCCGAGTGTTATCGATAACCTCTGTCCTGCCAAACTACAGAAAAAAAAGAAGTGATAATTGGTGGTAACAGTAGCATCGATTCAAGAGTCAATATATGCTATAAAACTTGCATCAAGAAAAAATACACCAGAGATACAACCGAGTAAAATTCACGAGGTTCAGCAGCAAGTCATTAATAAATTTAAACACAGAACTGGAATCCATAGACACAAATTCACCTATGGAAAACTCAGTATGACACTGAGCTGCATTGTGTTTTGCCGAACCTTGTTTCCCTAGAGAAATCAGAGTGTAACTTTGGAGGAGGCTCTCCACCCTGTGAGCCCACAGAGACTCAGTCCCAGCCTCTCTCCTGGGCCAGACTGTCTCTCCATCACACTGACAATCACGCCAGTAATCCCCCGGTGGACTGCCGGCCGCGGGGCTGTAGCATGGCCTGACAGCACCGTGTAATGAGCTATTGATCTTGGCACTGCCTCACCACAGCCACAATACCTCGACTCATGTCCTTAGTGCCCAGCGCACATAATCCACGCTATCAACCGTGTCCCCAGCCTATCCATTACCAAGGGCTCGCAGGTTACTATATTAGACCTCAGAACTGACCCGCCGTATCGACCCGCAGGGAAAAGCCCGTGATATTTTCTTGCGGTGTTACTATTTCCAGGGATGGAGGCCTTTGGTTTATAATCTGACTCTGACATGATTGGTTAAGAGATGTTAGAGCATTGTGGGCAAAGGTTAGGAATGGCTTTGTCAGTGATTTTTTTTTTCTTATTCTTGGGTAAGTAGGGAGTTTTAAAGGTAGTGTCAGCACAGGGTTTAGGACTGTAAAATGAGTTGGTTACAGATGTAATCCTATTACACATACATGCTTTTTATCAACATTCCACTCCTTTCATCTATTGTTTTTCACTAAAGTACTGCCAGGGAACATTTATTCACTGTCAGAAATATGCTGGGTCACAGAAGAACTGACTCAAGGCTAAAAAACTGTTAAATAACAACAACATTGGCGCACAGAAGAAAGACCTGCACTTCAATTTGTTTTCCGTGTATGTCGGTATATGAGCGTGTTTTTTGCGTTTAGTGGGTAAGCTAAATGGAGTTCATAGAGACTGTAATACAATAGCTGCATAAGGGATCTTTGAACCATTTGTTGCAGAGGGTTTAAAGAGATTTGTTTCCTTGGAAATCTGCAGTTCTCAAGCTGGTAAGTAGACACGTCTTAAAGCATATTTGACAGGTATTAGAATAAGAATTCAGCACTACCACATATATTGTAACTGGTGTAATTCAACAGTATTTCCCTTAGCACAACATGGATGTACAGGGTGGGCCATTTATATGGATACACCGTAATAACATGGGAATTGTTGGTGATATTGAAGTCCTGTTTGTGGCACATTAGTATATGTGAGGGGGCAAACTTCAACGTAACTTTATTCTTTCATGAGTTATTTACACGTTTCTGACCACTTATAAAATGTGTTCAATGTGCTGCCCATTGTGTTGGATTGTCAATGCAACCCTCTTCTCCCACTCTTCACACACTGATAGCAACACCACAGGAAAAATGCCAGCACAGGCATCCAGTATCCGTAGTTTCAGGTGCTGCACATCTCGTATCTTCACACTATAGACAATTGCCTTTAGATGACCCCAAAGATAAAAGTCTAAGGGGGTCATAATAATAATAATAATGTATACTTTATTGATCCCCGTGGGGAAATTCCTCTCTGCATTTAACCCATTCACTCAGTGAAGCAGTCTAAGG
>VUQG01015023.1:2495-17897 GCA_015106755.1 Etia nguti
AATAGAGAGACAGAACGAGAGAGGGAGAGAGAGAGAAAGGGAGGGAAAGGGAGAGAGAGAGAGAGAGAGAGAGAGAGAGAGAAACAACTCAAAACGAGATGTCAAACAAAGAATGAGAATATGAGGGGGAGGTGAGGATCCATAGACAGAAAGTGAAAGAAAAAAAGCCAAGAAGGAGCAGGACAGACAGGCCAGACACTAGAGGAGCGTGCATATAGAGAAGAGAATGCACAGCAAACAAAGGAAACATGACAAACATCCTCTTCTCTACGTCCATAGCCTGACACACAGGCAGCCACTGTTGAGAGCCGCAATATTACCTTCAGCACAACTCAACTCATATGCTCCAGAACTTCCTTCGGCGGGAACGTTGCCATGAGCTCTGAAGCTTTTGTTCTGCCAAATAACATTAGGAGGTGGGCAGGATGAAGCGTCAGGTCCTGCTTCTTAGATGGCAAAGAAGATGGCAAAAAATGCAAGGGCAGTTAAACATGAGGAACAGGACTGTGTGGAAATGACAGAAGTGACAGTTAAGCGGTAATGATGGTGGCGGTGAACACTAATGCTATTGAGACTCGGTCTCTTTGCATATTTGAGCGATTTTACTGTACAGTAATTCCAGAGCCTCCAGGAGGGTGATTTGGGACTGTTTATTATTTAAATGATGATTAATCCACCTTCTCATTGCGGATAACACTGGGAAGAGGTGATTTAAACCAAAACAGGATGTTTTCAGATTTTTTTTTTGTGGGGATAAAGTACCTCCATGCTTTGCTGCTGTATATTTCAGGAGCTTATGACAGAATGCTGAATGGATACACCAGTACATTCCTCTCCATCCCCTTTCTGCCTGCTTATTTAACTCAGGAAAAAAAAAAAATCCACTGCTTCTGAATGCACCAACTCCTTTCTCCTTTGGCTATAACAGCCACAGCTCTGAAGAGCCATCCACCACTAAGCTCCTCTACACACTGAGCCTCTCAGTTCTCAAAATTGATTCTATCTTACTTTAAGTCGGGCCTTGACTGTCAGCAAATGCAGTCTCTTGATCTTTTCATATTATATCTCCTTGTATTGTATGTCCAATTTCCTCCAGCACTAAACAGATGGTAAATCTTTTCAGCTAACTGTGAGACCAGTACTTCTCAATAGCTCCCCTGATCCCATCAAGGAACCTTTGTTTTTAACTGCTAGTGCTATAATGCTTCTGTCTGAGCAAAAAGCGGATGGATTCCTAAGCCACAAAGAGAATACATGTTGTTCCATCCCCATGACTGGGTGAGTGCGGTGTGTTAATGTGATTAGTGAGACATTAACGCCTCCATGCTCAACCAGGCAGACACAAAAATGCACTTACTACAGAAACTCTTTCTCTCTCATTCTAACTGGAGGCCGCTACCAACACCATAGTTTAAGTGGAAATAAGTGAGTTTTCTCCCTGAAATCCACTTTAACTCTTTCTTTTGTACTTTTCTACCGTGTCAAAAACAGTAGCAGGTAAAGTGTAATTCATGCTGATGCGATAATTAATATTAGCTTTTAACTGTTAAGGCCATGCAGATACGGCTGCTGCCTGATTCAGGCTCACAATCCGATATGTTTGGAAACTTTGACTGTTTGCACACAGTGGGTAAACTGATCAAGCAGATTAAAACATATGAATCGCTCTGGATTTTTCTGTTTCTCTCTAAAGAGCAAACACATGGAGAGAATTCTGCATATTCATAACCTGGACATTTCTGTGAGGAGAAAATAGTTGTTAATCTTTTGTTTTATTGCATATAAACAACAAGAAGGCATCCGAGAGTGCACAGTGTAGGCTTTTTAATATACTTGACATAATTTTGAGTATAATTTTTTGTGTTATTTATGTGGATATAGTACATGTATAGTATAGTACAACCATATAGCATCCATTTCACTTTTTAGTAAATTTTGTTTAAATGTTTATTAGTTAGTTAGTTATTTGTAAATAAGTATACATGAATAATTTTAAGCTTGTTAGATAATATTATCACTACAGTATGTTCCTAACTACCTAGGTAGCTCTTAATTCTCTTTCTTTTGACAATACTTTCTGTAGTGAGATCAAAGTTCAAATGTGACATGATATTTGGATGCAAACTATAAAGTGATATTTGAAATCCCAAGACATCATATATCAGTATCATTTCCTAAATGTTAAAAGTAGAATTGTAAGCATAGTTTGAAAGATAGAAGACATTTTTTAAAACTTATATATTGAATATTTGACCTTGAAAAAGATGTCAGAGGTCCAAAGCAATTCGATATTTAGAAATCTCCATTTATTCTTCCTTTTTTATCTATATGCTGTCAGTACAAACAATGGCAGTGATAAACATAGTTTAATTGCTCTATATAGAATTAGTACAATTTTGACCTTCAGTTCAGTATATTAATCTTGAAGGAGTGGTCAGAGGTCAACTGTGACATCATATTTTAAATCTTTATACAGTATTTTCTATATGTTACGAGTACACACTGCAAATTATAGAGTCATAGTTTGTCAGAGGCTTTCTCTCAATTATCGACCAATAAATCATTAAGTTGACTCCGAAGACCTCGGTGGATGTAAGCCAAATTTTAATGGATTGTTAACATGACCCCACTCTACATCCCAGACAGAATAAAAACAGAGGTAAAGGTATTTATATGGCAGAGTTACATATATTTTTATCAGCAAATGTAGATGAAAGAAATTAAAAAACCAGTTCACACTACAATTTCAGTACCCTTTCACGTTTGCCTCAGTGTGCCAGGTAATCTATCATCCTGATGTTTATCACTCTCATTAAATTGCTACCACCTCTCTGACTGGCTGCAGGAGGTTCATCGTCACACATTTAAAGTCAGAGAAGATAGAGCGTGGTGGTTGGAGTGATGTCTCTCTCTCACTCACCTCTACTTCCACATCCACTGTTATTCCTCAGTTGCTTTTGCAGATTTGTTATTCTGAGTTAAGTTAGAAGTTACCAGCTGTCTTGTTTTCAGTTTTGGATCTAATAGTTTAGTTTTGCTAACATTAGTACAGGAGAGAAACCTGAATCCAGCAGACTCTTGTGTGGTTAGTTCATAGTCTTCTCCTTTTTTTGTTAGCTTTTTGCTAAGACTCACATCTCCCTACTTTGTACTCAATGTTTTAGGGGCTGTAACATCCTTCATCATTTTTTTTTAAATTATTTTAGTGGTCTTCAATAATTACATTTCAAATGTACAGTTGTATAATTATGCCTTATTCCTCTGCTAATATGCAGTTAATACACTACAGACACTACTGCCACACATGCCCTGTGCAGTACAGGTAATGTGACACTTCTTACTGCCCGTATCTCCACTCCAGTACAAGCAATGGCAACAAACAACAACAAACAACAAAAAGTTTAACAAAAAAAAAATTCACCAGAACGATGCAGCTGGAGATGCCCGACTGATGAATATAACAATATTTATGTAGTTTGGCTTGTCAATATTACATCCATATAAATGTTTAAACCCAAGCTTTTCCCAGTTGAACATTGCATTAAAATGCTATTTACTTTATCTGTCAGTGGTTTTAATGTTGCACATGGATGGCGTAAAAGGGAGACGGGAAGCCTGAGTGATGATGGTACTGGAACAAAAGAGATCCATCTTAAACCCACTTTGTCAGAAGAAAGCTGCTTTCAGTTTGCTTCTCTGAAGACTACATTTTTTAAAATGATGTGCTCATTTAATGTTGGAACATCTCTAGCTGACAAATGTTAGTTGGTAATTTCATTTTCATTCCGAACAGTCTGTATCTAACCGGGCTATATTACTACCTGTGTGAGACTTATTTGTTGCTAATACATAATTAGCCTAACTGCCGATACTCCTGTTGACCCTCTACATCCACATTTATTTAGTTTAGCTAAAAAAAACAAAAAAAAAACAAAAAACGGTAGTTTAATCATTTAGGAACTAAAATTTAGTGTCAGTATCAAAAGGCTTCCAATACTTGTTACATACTTATTTGCACATAGCTGTAGATATGAGAGTGAGAGCACAACATAAAACATAAATCTATTAACTCTGCATGGAATATGAGTTAGCTTACACAGAGTAGCACTAACATCCTTAACCTGAGTCTAAACTTAAATTCTCTGTATATTATTAGAAGACTTAAAGGCATACATAAAATACAAGTATCAAGCATTTAGGGGGTGGGGGGTTGGGGGGGGAAGACTGAATATATCCAAATGCACTCTGGCTTCCTCCCACTGTCAAAAGACATGCATGGGTTTAGGTTAACTGGAGATTCTAAATTGGCCATAGGTGTGAATGCAAGTGTGAACAATTGTCTGCCTCCCTGTGTTAGCCCTGCAATAGACTGGCAACCTGTCCAGGGTGTACTTGCCTGTCTCCCTGCAGCCCTGAATTGGAGAAGTGGAAGAAAATAGGATATCCTAATATGCAGTCAAATAAGTGCAGTAATAAAGCACAGCATTTCCTTGAGAAACATGATGTATATTTTGCAAATTATTTTACAATATGTTTAAATAAAGACTTTCTAAAATATGGGGAAAATAGCATTTCTTCTTTTTACCCTTCAATGCTCAACCTCTTATCCTCCAACCCTTTCATAGTCACTTTCCTGCCATCCTTTTTCTTACTCAGTCCCTTTCTTTCTCTTCTCCTCTCCAGCCTCCTCAGCCCCTTTCAGCTACTCTTGTTGCACAAATCCTTTTTATCACAAAGCACAAAGAAACAAATAAACAAAAGTGTAGAGAGGAGGAGGAGGCTGGTCATCTCAGCGAGGGAGGTGAAGTCTTAGAAGAAATAGGATTGAGGTCTATACTGGCTGGAGTAAGGACAGAGGGAGAGTGAATGAGGAAGAAAATAATTCAGCGAGGTAGAGGCAGAGAGCAAGTTATAATATGCATACTCAGAGGGTCACAGTGTATGCAGCAATGTGTTTGTTTTATTAGTGCCCAACTGGCACTATGGGAAGGGGTTTGAGTGAAGGCCAGTAGCCACAGCTTGCAATGGAGGGTCCAGTGATGAATGTTCATAGGCAATCTAGGACACTGCAGCAGAAACACCATCAATTCAGTATCACAGCACAACTGGGAGGAAATGTAGTGTGGAATGTGTTCTCTGTATACGTGCGCAAATGTGAGTACCTACAAATTCCATTGTGATGAAGAAAGTATTTGTGTGTGTTTTTGAAAACTCATATGGGGGAAGGGGTTAAAGGATTACAGCTGTCTCTTGGCTGTGGGAAGTAGCTGAGCAATGCTTCCCATTGGTCATTCCCATGAACCCTTGCTCTTTAAGGGGCACGGTGGGAGGCAATACTGAGGACAGGGGAGTGTATCACCACTGAGTGGACCATACACTGGATAACCAAACCCAACCTTGAGAAAAAAAAATATTTGAGTATGAGTAGTGTTGAGTAGTGTTTTGGATGTATGAATTTCACACTGCCATTATTGTGACATATATTTTTATTCAAACAAAGATCAAAACATTCTAAATCAATTCCCACACACACACACACACACACACACACACACACACACACACACACACACACAATTAAATCTCATACTTGTTTTTATTTGCTTTCTTCTCCAACTATGGCTGATTCCTGGCATCTGCCCAAGACTCAACTCTTGGCTTCATCCCTGCCACAATACTAGCCACTTATCAACAGGTTTTGCTGAATGTGAGGTCTGCCAGGCTGTCTCATGCAAAGGGCATGATTAGGACAAGAGGGGTGGGCATTATGCCTCAAAAACCAGCTGGAAAAAAGACCCACATGGTGATAAGGGCAAAGAATCCCAAGCACATCATGGATTTTACAAGCATGTCATGGTTTTACTCCCATTCCCTACAGCAGAGCACATTTACTGTGAAGGAAACAGCACAAATAATCACGTTGCCTTTGCTCTAACTGTATCAAAATGCTGTTTGGGGAGCTTCTAGAGACAGCAAAACTTCTCAGTCCCTTGCTGTCACAGAGATAGAAAGGATGACTTCACAGAGCTTTTCCTGAAGGAGAAATATCTTGGCTGTATGCTTTTCTGGCACCAGCCAGCTGGATGTCTCAGTTAAAGTGTATAGCCCGTGAAGGGAAAAAAATGGTTCTGTAATTTATTTGATCACATTAAAATTGGGAGCAGATTTGTTTGCTGTGACAATGTTTGTTGAGTTAGGGGCAGCCAGACTGTCTGTTGGATTTGTATGTAGCCACAGACAAGTTGCCTGTAGGCCTAAACAAGCAGTGTGCTTTACCTTACCCAGCACTGTAGACGAATCTATGGGCTTAGAAAAACATCACATATACGGAATTTTCCTACTACTCTTTTAACTATTAAAAATTTTAATCTGGAGTCTAATTTTGATCATCGATGCATAGAGCAATTATGACCGCAGAATCTGATCTAGTCTAATTTCCCCTAAAGGCCCACAAAATACTGTGATTATAGATAATCAGCAGGGCTTCACATGTTCACACTAATCTTTGAATGCATTCCTGATTCTGGAACAACTGATGCATTGTCCATAACAAAGGAATCTGTACTATAAAATTAGTGTGATCCTTGCTGAGGTTAGCTCTGCTTTTAGATTGATCCCAACACATTAGATAAGGTGATGTTAGCCTCTCATTTGTTATTTCTTGGTATTTTTGAATTCACACCTAACTTCCTCACTTCAGAGAGTGCTTGAAATCTATGACACATTGCCTGCTGTCCAGAGCACACAGAAGATTTAAATGAGCAACGGTTAACATTCTCACATTCCTTACATTGCTAGCATCTAAAGGTCATTAACAAATCAAAGATAAAAGGATCGCACGATGCTATACACCTCGGCACAGTCCTTATTAGGAAAGGGGATTGGTAGATGTGATGATGTGACACACTTCCATGTAAGAAAGCACTGCTTACCTGGTCAGTACTGCTGTAAATGGCATCCCATCATGGTTGTTCTCGTCTTCACCGGCACTGCTGATGAAATTACATATGGCGTCACTGACGCAGAGACAACATTCACTAATGAGGTACTGTATTAGTTTTATTGATCTTCCATTTAGAGATGTATACTTTGTGTAATCTCATTCTAGTGAAATGATAGTACGCTATCATAATGTCAACTAACTTACCAATAGGTGATCTGCTATTGTTATAGCTGTGGTATTATAATGTTGTATTACACTTACCTGCTTACCTAAAAAACTAAGATGAAATGGAACCACTACAATTAAAAAAAAAAAAAAAAGATGTCTCTGGGTTTGGATATTATTAGAAATGAAGGGGTAATATGAGATATAACACTGGTCTAGTTCTTTTTAAACTTTGTGTAAATGTTATGCTGTTATGTGTGCCACACCCAAGGTCGCTATCCTTATTGGAGTGACTCAAATCACATGTCATGTATTTATTTGTATTTATTTTTCTAGAACAATAGTTTTATTGAATTTATTTGGTGACGTCAAAGTTTTGGTATGATCACCACAAAGATGTTCACCCTATCAGTGAAGGTTGTAAAGATTTGAATCATTCGACAGGATTAAACATCAGACTGAAATTCAAATCTGGTTTAATGTTAAGCAAACACTGGAGTTCTTTTACATTTCACTGAAAAAGAATTTCTCTCAGCATACATGGGGAAATGGCCATAAAAGAAAAGAAAAAACTGTTAGGTGGGCAAGAAGAGAGTCTAGAATAGATGTCCTTTGAAGAGCAAGCTCAAGACAATGGACCTACCTGTCACTGCCAGTCTCACGCAGCCGCCAGAGAAATATTCTGGCTCTGGCGGAAATTAATTGTGGGCGTAAAGGGTTCCACTGGTAGCACAAGACAACACTGGTGTCAGAGAAGGAACAAGAGCAACTGCCTCTGGGCACAGGCCCATGCCAAGTAAACATTAGGCATAACCCGCCAAAGGAATATTTTGTAAGGTGTCTTTGAGGCCTCACCTAGAGGGTCTTTGACTCTTATTTAAAAAGGAAAATAAAAGACTTTTTGATAGTTTTAGAGGAGCTGAAGAGACAAGAATTGGACCTGACAAGAAAAAAACACTCATAAAAATGAATGAGGCCCTAAAAGGCTTTGAACTGGGACCTCTTTACATTGAACTGTGGATTATGAAATGAAAAAACTTGAAATGAATTCTTCTCTATTTCAGAGAAGAAAGCCAGCAGGAACATCATTACTTTTCTAAAATTACACCTAAAGGTTAAACCATCATCTTTGTCAAAGAGTAAAACCCACTGTTAAGATAGTAGGTTATAGAAATTTCTAAAGCTTTTACTCTCATCAAATTCCTAAAAGGAAAAGTGTAGGTCACTACTTTCTGATAAGGGGATAACTGGGGCTCTCTGTGGGGTGTAAAGCAAGGTCACTGGGTGGTTGAGTGGCCTAAGGGCCTGTGTAGAAAGGCTACTTCACACTGACCACCATTGTAATGGCCTAGCAGAGCAGATATCATTATCATTATCTGTCATTAGGATACAAGTGTCACTTACTGAAATGGCCATATTTGGACATAGGCACTGGTCTGTGTTTGGAATAGAGATACAGTACCAGCCAAAGTTTGGCGACAGACTCTCATTCAAGGGATTTTTATTAGACCTTTTTTCATTGTTGAACAGTAATTAAGTGACGTTATGCATATAGAATTATTAAGTAAAAACAAAGTATAATAAACAAAAAGTATAATAAAGATAATAAAAGTATTCCCTCTTTGCCTTGATCACACCTTTGCATACTCTTGGCATTCTGTCAAACACCTTAATGATGTAGTCACCTGTAACAGTCTTGAAGGAGTTCATCAAATGCCCTTAGTCTATTCCGTCTCGGTAACTGTTTGACCAAGCCATCTGCTTTGGGTTTAGCTGTGTTAAGTGCACAGGCCAAGTTATCTGATGCTGCACTCCAATCTCCTCACGTAGCCTGGGGGTGTGTTTTTGGTAATTGCCCTGTTAACAAACAAATGACAGCTCCAGTAAGATCCAAACCAGATATGATGATGTATCTCTGCAGAAACTTGTGGTATGTGTGACTTGAGATTTGAAAATAAATAAAATAAATAGCCAACACTAACTGCAGGACCGCTGTTTCTCTTTCTTAGGTAAGCTGAACAGGGGAAAAATAATGTAAGGCAAGAAATCTCCGCAGCTGACTTTAGATGAAGCGAGCAACTCCAGATAACCATGACCCAGTCCCAGCTGTCATAGGGCATAGTTATATTTTTGTTATTTTCAGTGTCATGTTATTCATGTCATGTCACGTGGTTTAGAAAATAGTAAATTGAAATTAGTAACTTACAATTTGGTCCAAACTTTTGCTTTGTACTACACTGCTATTCTTGGCATTGGTAATTGTACCGAAATGGATGCAATCAATAGAAGATAAATGTATATAATGTAGAATCTATGACTCAAACATTGTGTATACTTTCCACAAAACTTTAAATGTAGTCTTAAATATGTATTTCTGCTCTTTAGCCTTTTTGATTGAGCACGGGCATATAAGTGACAAATGTAAGCAATGTGTCTCAGATCCATATCAAAACTGTAACACTGGTGCAAGGCCTCATGACACAGTGCGTGTATTTTAAATTATATTCATAATTTCTTTAACAGACCATCATAAATAAGTGAATTGTGACTCAAGTACATTTTAAATAAATGTTTAGTTATCAGTTATCAGTTTTTCTTTGTATTGTTTATCAGAAAGCTTTCAGACAAAAGGAGAGATTTCTGGGGGTGGGATGTGAAGTTGACCTCTAGAGCACAGCCGCCAGATGTAGTGAGAGAGAGAGAGACACCACAGACATGCAGGGTAAACATTGTCAAAGTTACTGGAGAATAATTGCTTATTACCATGGTGAATGCAGAGTTTGCCAATTCTTAACGGACATTTCAAGGCTTACAGGAGGTAAATACTTTAAATACCAATTTGTGCTGAACTGTTTCGATGATATTCAGTGTGTTAAAAATGTAGCGACTTATCACGTTCAGCATATTAGCAGTGTTAGCACGTGTTCGATAGTATGGCTGTGTAAGTTACTGTGTTCAAGTTTGCTGATGTTCTGTGTACTTCAAAGCTGAAACTAATTTTGTGAAGCTTGTTAAGTCTTTTATACGACAATATGGACCAGGACAGACCTGGATATAAAGATCAGGTCCAGGACTTTTTCTTAGTTCACAGAAGAGTGTAGTTTCAGCCATCCTTGCTTTTTCTTGATTGCTTTCTCAAAGTTTTAGATCACATAAATGATCCAAAACTGACCTGTTGCAGCATAAACTTTTATTTATCTTAAAGGACTTTAATGTTGGTTGCATAGCTCAGTGTGTGAGTATACTTTCTTGTCAAGGTAGAATTTGGAGATACTAATTTTAAGAGTAACCTGGATAGTGTAAAGGTGCAAAATGGAGCATCTTGAACTTTAACTTAAGACTTCTGAGTCAGGTGTAAATTTGTGTTAAGCCTTTTTTTTTTAGTTTATCTGAAGCTTATTTTCAAAATTGTAATTTGAATACTAGTTAATTTACTAAAAAAAAAAATAGACACCAACTATGGTGTCTGTATCACTCATATATAATTTAAGGTGTTTTCAGTTATTAACATCTGCTAATCTAGGAAGGAGTTTCAGATAAAATTAAGGAGTACTTAAAACAGTATTTCTTAGAAATGATTACTAATAATAGGTGCCAAACTCTATTTCCATTCCATTCCTGAAGTTTTAAAGAATCAAAACTCATATTAACATATACTAGAAGCAGATGTTTCTGGAGCCTGAATAACGAACCGCTAAGTACTGAAATCTGTTCATATTACTCGTCGATGTAATTCATCATCGTTGTTGTTGTTTGAATCCAGTGAAACTCAACACAGTGTTTGGATGACCTCTTTCATCTCATGACGAGGTCATCCAAATGGCTGTGGGCGTGTTGAATGAATGGCTATGGATGCTTAATGGATCGTGACCACCTTGCCCTTGTAGTTTCTTTTTTCTACATATACTCATTTTGTTATTCCGAACAAATCAGGGAATCAATATTCTTTGGTAATCAACAGTAATTACTAATGCCAAACAAACATTCAGTATACTGACTCTAACTTCGAAGGTGAACTCAGATGAAAGAGTTGAATTCAAAACCTGCAAACAATTTAAGTTTCTGAAAAATCTGACAATTACTTGTTAATGCAAACTTTTACAATGTTCTTTGGTGCTGCTCATCTTTCCCCGTAATGAGTGTAATTTCACACATCCTCAGCATTACTGCTTCTTTGTGCCACACCTGCACTACTTACAGACTGGTGGTGCTGATTAAAAACAACTGACATCAGCAGTGGAAAAATGAACAAACGCCTCGTGTCACACTTCCGACCCCAGGGTGAAAGAGTGCAAATGAACGAGTGATCAGTTAGTTCACTATCCAATCGTCTGTGTAATATAACTTCCCTGTTATACACTCACCGGTGTCAGCAGCAAAAGCCTTTTCAAAATGTCAGACAGTGAGTGCTCTATTATCCATTTTCTGCCTAGGCTCCCTATGTGACAGGTGTATAGTGTAAGCCCTGCTGGTGCTTTTGACAGTTAATAAAACACATCAGTTAAGCCAATTACAGTGGGCAAGGTGAAGGAGCCATACAGTTTCTTTATTATTGTTATTTCAATATATTTCAAAGTTAGAATTCTTTTATTCCAGTTATACGCAATGCTAAAGTTGAGAGTGAAAAAACAAAGAAATGACTAACTAAATAATTCTCCCATCATCCATAATCCTATGTAATGACAAGTTATGGACTAGCTGCGATAACAAACTGGGAAGACCACCCACCAAAAACCCCACTACCTTAAAAAATTTGACCAGCCATTACAAGCGCGCCTCTACTTTGGCCTGAGGTAATCTCTCCCACATCTAAGGAAAATTGCTCACGAGGATTGCGACGTTTGGCATCTGGTGCCAAGTTTTAGTTTGTTAACAATGCATATTAGCTTTAGTAAGATGTTAGTAACTAGTAAAGGCATGTTATTCTACTTTTAATCTGTGTCAGTTTAGTCTTATTTTTGTATTTTTTTTTTCATATCTTTTCATGAGTTTACCTCAAAAACCAATGAACACCCCTAATTTAAATTTCCAATGATCCAGCCTCACCAAGCCAACTTTGCAGTACTATAGCTCACAAACCCACCTCCAAGCTAACTTGAACCAATTACATGAAACACCCACTTAACTATCTGGCATGCTCCCATCTGTCCTACATAAAATACACAGAATTGTTGCAACGGTTAGATAGGCAAATCACCAAAACTGATACATACTGTACCCATTGATACCAAAATTTCTGTTTCCTTCTTTGTTTTCTTTCTTTTTTTTCAGTACCATAATTTAAAAACTGTCAGATTAGGTCCCCATTTTTAGCAGTACTGATACCAGTAGTCATGAAAAATTTTGTGAGGTCAGTAAACCTCCTGTTTCAACAATATATAAGTACTAAGCAGTCATCATAAATGTTAAACAGGTTGCTTACACGCTAACATTACCGCCATTTAAATATTAGCGGTTTCCAACATTAGGTAGCAGCTAACAAATATGGCTAATCATAAAATGATCAAATTAATGTTGCAGCAAATGTTATCAGTCCTACCTATCTGTAACATTATAATAGATAGTTTTAATTTAACAGGATAAAATGATTATTTGTATCTAAAAAGTATTTTATTTCTCCCAAAGTAACGGATTGGAGTTGAGAAAAGTCTACCAGCAACTAGACAGAAAAAGTTGCAGCATACATTACCAGCTCTGTTTAATCAACAATGAAAATATGAAGCGCAGGAAATAAAGTAGGCTGGGAGAGAGGCATTGTAAGCTTTTTACTTCATGGGAGTGAATTAAGTTAAAAATATAAGGTTCCTATACTAGCTGCTGGTGGATCATATGGGCTACTACAACAACAGTAGACTGAGCTGAGCTGAAATTAAACAGGTGTAAGTTGGGAAAATAACAAACGATAAAATAAACTTTTGAAAAAGTTATACAAAGTGCAGGTCACTCTATATTGAGTTTCAAAATGTCACATATACTACATTTAATAAAGTGATTAATCCAGTTCTTTAATTCAGCTCCCTTTAACAAATTTTAATTGTTATTCACTCATTTAAAAAGAAGTCACATTTAAGGGCTTGAACATTTTCATGTTTAGTTTTCAGCACTGCTTACAGATACACTTCTTGCCTTGATCAGTTTTGAGCACATTGCAGTTTTTTGGGTTGAGTAAAAGGTAAAGGTTTAAGAGGTACGTCACACATAATCACTCAGCTCAACTTGGCTTTAGCTTAACATCACATTTAGTGGATTCCATGTTGCCAAATATGAGGCAGGGAAGAAACAACACCCTCTCCTGTTCCCGATCACTGACCTTTACCAGGTCAAAAAATGTCAGGTCTATCTCAGTTGAGTTTAAAAATGTACGTTATTATATATAGACTTTATATTTTACTGCTGTGTTGTGTTAGTAACATAACTAGAGTGACAGAGGACTAGCAGACTAGGTTTATAAATGGAATAGTAATACCCCTGATAACGATACATCCTGTGAAAATGTACAAATTGTCATGTCTCAGAGGATCTAAGCAAGTGGTATCTGAATATTTTCTCACATAAGACACGTCAACCAGTGGCAACCATTTAAAATGCTTCAGCTGATGATGAGCACATGATCTCATATAAATTCAGTCCTCGGATCTTGTCTCTGTCACCTTGATAATATAACTTGATGGCTTAAATTTGTAAAATACTACATTACCTGTATTTACAATGGACTACTGGAAGAGGAATAGATGTGCTATGGAAATATGCACCAAATTATCAGTCTAGCCTATCAGCAAATAAAATAGGATTCACATATAGTGATATCAGCTACCTCTTTTATGTAGTCTTTAGATCTTGGATCCAACTTGACTATGTGCTTATTTAACGACTTATTTAACTTTCTGACACAACATTATGTCATTCTGGCCAGTTACTTGTCAATCATCAAAATTGTAATCCTTTAACATTGTTTTTTCTTTAAAATGAGATGAAACTGATGTAAAACTACCAAACAAAATAAGTTTGAGCAGATCAGTGCAAATAGTAAGGGTCTGAACTGCAAAGCAGAACATTTTTTTTTAACCTTTTTGCATGTCAGATGTTTCATAGTACTTACTGTTGGAGTCTTAAGGTGAAAAAATGTAATTACCCCAACATAATTATTTTTGGTGAAGATCTACTGATGGTAGCAAAGAGCATATATTCTGTAATATAGGCTTTGGTGCTGACTCAGGTTTGTAGCCGCTTTCTCCACCTCATCTGCATTCTGCTCTAGTGAGCAACAGTCATCCGAGTGATTCTGACTCGGCTTGACCTAGGACAATATTCACCAGGACCAGTTCCACCTCACTGGGTGCATATTGCCGCTTATGCACTTAACAGTAGTGTGCTCTTTCTTTTCCACTCTTCATCCTTTCCCGTCTTTCTTTTAGTTGTCTCAACAATTTCTTTTTGCATCTCACACTCTTTCCTTCACTCATCCGTTCTGCTTTCTCCTTTTACTGTCTGTTACGCCAACTCTTTGTCAATTTGTGCTCATAAATTCTTTACCCATCTCCCTAGTCATAATTTAATAATCAGAAGAAAGAAGCAGACGAAAGTCATTCTTATTTTTTTTTTGTGAGATTTGCACAGTCATGTATGTCATGTCCAATCTCATTAATAAATCTGAAAAAGACTATATCAAGTTCGAAATGTGATACATACGCATCTGTGAGAATCAATAAACACTGAGCAAACTGAGAAAATAAGTACTGGAAGACTACATGAGCGGTGTAAGTCTGCAGAGCTTGTACTAACATGGGAGCATGCACTGAAGCAAGCATGCACACACACATTAATGGACCACCTTGACCTGATAAAGACACATCAATACTTCTAGCCCTAGCGGCTTAGGTAAGGACCATGGTGGCAAAGTCATTGTTGTATCACCAGCTAATGGTGCTAATATTTGTGTGGGCCATAAATAATGCTAACAAATAACCACATAAAAAGAATTAATGAAAAGCAAACAGAAGTGGAGCAGAGAGATGCATGGTTATACAGAGTAGGGACAAATTACCCTAGGGGGTGGTGGTGGGATGAGGGGCTTCTGTACAGTCATTACTCTGTACAGCGAGTACGGTCTGGCTAACACCTGTGTTTCCCTCCGATCTGCTTCACCCTAATTAGCCCACACACACCCTGGGGATCCTCTGACACATAAGACCTGGGCTGGGGTGGGAAGGGGAGGGTTAGAAAGGGGGAAAATGAGGAGGGCATGTAAAAGTTGAGGAAGAGAAAAAAAAAAGGGGGGGGGGGGGGGGGGGGTA